>WNWK01004277.1:32500-37500 GCA_009830355.1 Cherax destructor | reverse complement strand
CACAGAACCAGAGAAAGAGAGAGAACCACAGAACAAGAGAAAGAGAGAGAACCACAGAACAAGAGAAAGAGAGAGAACCACAGAACAAGAGAAAGAGAGAGAACCAGAGAAAGAGAGAGAACCACAGAACCCGAGAAAGAGAGAGAGCCAGAGAGAGAGCGTTAGAGAGTAATACTGCGAAAGTGGGAGAAAGTGACTGTGAGAGTGATTATAAGTGTGTGTGTGTAAAATAGTGAGCACAAGATAATGAGAGAGAATGAGAGTGGGAGAGTATATGAAAGAGCAAGAGTGTTAGAGTGAAAGAGTTTTAGCTCTTGCTTTAGATATCAAGATTAAAGTTTTTTTTATTTTCTTTCTAGTTTTGCTTTTAAAATCCTGTTTTTTTTTATTGTTATTCTTTCTGTTTTGTTTCTGAGATCCTAATTCGTATTTTTACACATTTGGCTTTTTGTTTTTGGTTCTTTTCTTAATTGAGTTGTTGACAGGAATCTATATTTTTTAACCGGTTTTTTCATTTATTTGGTAAGATACTTTTTTTTATTTTCCTTATTGGAGAAGTATTTGAGATTTTTTTTTAATTTTCTTATAACTTTTTTCTTTTCTCTTGTTCATATCGTGGAAGTTTGGTTGATGTTTTTTTCTTTGGTTGCTTTTTCTATTGTGTATTTATCTCTATCCATCTATTCTGATTATTACATTATCATTTGTAGTTCATTCTGTTTTTCTGATTATTACATTATCATTTATAATTACCTTCGGGTTTTTTGTATTGGTTTCTGCTACTCAAATTATTTTTGGATTATTAATTGTTTTTTTGTCCTTAGTATATTGAATCTAAAAGTTATTTTGTCGTATTTGTTTTAGGCTTGTACGAATTTTTGGCCTTGTTTTATTGCTAATGGTTTAATAAACGTTAGAACACAAAAATAATATTTGGCTTGGTTGTGCGTTTCTTGTTATTGTAATTGGCGTCAACGTTTCTCTTTTGTTATGAAGTGAACTTGATTTATGCAGTTATCATTACTCACAAAATCGTAATGACACGATTGCGAACTCTCTGATCGCGGGTTCTATTCCCGCCCGTGGTATGTTTTTTTTTATGCAGTTATTCTCTCGCTTTTCCACTAATAGGGTGACCACAAAGAAGGAAATATTCTCCGTTCTTCGATCAATAGCTGTCTTGCCAGAAATGCGCAGACGCCACACTTTAAAAATTAAAATAGTTTCCCGGACTGAAAAATCCCCTTCCATCCATGTGTGTAGGCACAGTATTTCCCACCTTCATTAATGTTTCCTCGCTCACACTTGCAAAACCACAAGCATAAGATAAAACCACTTGTCTCCTTTCTGGTTTAGCATGCTCACACACGCCTGCTAGATGTTCAAGCCCCTTCCACTTGAAACCTCCTTTATACTCATCCAACCCTTCAGGGCATGATCCCTACCACTCAACTTCATCAAGTTTATTCTATCTTGCTTCATCCTTTCTAAATTGCTATCGAAAATACACCTATGCAAAAGTGTTAGTAACGTTACACTGTTACATTTCCTTTTGGGTCTCCGTAGATATGCTCTTTTTGTGCAGATGTGTGAAAATACCAACTACCTCTTTTTTCTTTGCTGAGTCTATGGTTCACCTTTTCTGTCATCGAATAATCTACTGACAAGTTAACTCCCAAATCTCTCTCTCTTTCTCTCCTCTTTATCTATTTTATCTCTGCCTCTGTCTTTCTGTGTGTGTGTCTCTCTCTCTTCCTCCCTCCCTCTCTGCTTCTCTCCCAGTATCTTGTATAACTGTGCACAAGTTAATTCGTGCATATGCAATTTTGTGTACCCACCGATTTGTTTAAATAAATGCGAGAATCGGTGAATGAACTTGATTGTGTGTGTTTGTTTGTGTGTGTGTGTGTGTGTATGTGTGTGTATACTCACCTAGTTGTACTCACCTAGTTGTGATTGCAGGGGTCGAGACATAGCTCCTGGCCCCGCCTCTTCACTGGCCGCTACTGGGTCATTCTCCCTGCGCCATGAGCTTTATCATACCTCTTCTTAAAGCTATGTATGGAACCTGCCTCCACTACATCGCTTCCCAAGCTATTCCACTTCCCGACCACTCTGTGACTGAAGAAATACTTCCTAACATCCCTGTGTTTCATCTGAGTCTTCAACTTCCAACTGTGTCCCCTTGTTCCTGTGTCCCATCTCTGGAGCATTCTGTCTCTGTCAACCTTGTCAAATCTTCTCAGTATTTTATATGTCGTTATCATGCCCCCCCTATCTCTCCTGTCCTCCAGTGTCGTCAGGTCGATTTCCCTTAACCTCTCCTCGTAGGACATACCCCTTAGCTTCGGGACTAGTTTTGTTGCAAACCTTTGCAGTTTCTCTAGCTTCTTTACGTGCTTGGCTAGATGTGGGTTCCAAACTGGTGCTGCATACTCCAGTATGGGCCTAACGTACACAGTGTACAGGGTCCTGAACGATTCTTTATTAAGATGTCGGAATGCTGTTCTTAGGTTTGCTAGGCGCCCGTATGCTGCAGCAGTTATTTGGTTGATGTGCGCCTCAGGAGATGTGCCTGGTGTTATACTCACCCCAAGATCTTTTTCCTTGATTGAGGTTTGTAGTCTCTGGCCCCCTAGACTGTACTCCGTCTGCCGTCTTCTTTGCCCTTCCCCAATCTTCATGACATTGCACTTGGTGGGGTTGAACTCCAGGAGTCAATTGCTGGACCATGCTTGCAGCCTGTCCAGATCCCTTTGTAGTTCGGCCTGGTCCTCGTCCGATTGAATACTTCTCATCAACTTCACATCATCTGCAAACAGGGACACTTCGGAGTCTATTCCTTCCGTCATGTCGTTCACAAATACCAGAAACAGCACCGGTCCTAGGACTGCCCCTGTGGAACCCCACTCGTCACCGGCGCCCATTCTGACACCTCGCCACGTACCATGACTCGCTGCTGTCTTCCTGACATGTATTCCCTGATCCATTGTAGTGCCTTCCCTGTTATCCCTGCCTGGTCCTCCAGCTTCTGCACTTATCTCTTGTGTGGAACTGTGTCAAACGCCTTCTTACAGTCCAAGAATATGCAATCTACCCACCCCTTTCTCTCTTGTCATACTGCTGTCACCCTGTCATAGAACTCCAGTAGGTTTGTGACACAGGATTTCCCGTCCCTGAAACCGTGTTGGCAGTCGTTGATAAGCTCATTCCTTTCTAGGTGCTCCACCATTCTTCTGATAATCTTCTCCATGACCTTGCGTACTATACATGTCAGTGACACTGGTCTGTAGTTTAGTGCTACGTTTCTGTCTCCTTTTTTAAAAATTGGAACTACATTTGCTGTCTTCCATACCTCAGGTAGTTGCCCTGTTTCGACAGACGTGTTGAAGATTGTTGTTAGTGGTACACATAGCTCCTCTGCTCCCTCTCTCAGGACCCATGGAGAAATGTTATCCGGCCCCATCGCCTTTGAGGTATCTAGCTCGCTTAGTAGCCTCTTCACTTCCTCCTCAGTTGTGTGTATTGTGTCCAGCACCTGATGGTGTACCCTACCTCTCCTCCTTTCTGGAGGCCCTTCTATTTCCTCTGTGAACACCTTGTGTATGTGTGTGTGTGTGTGTGTGTGTGTGTGTGTGTGTGTGTGTGTGTGCGTGTGTGTGTGTGTGTGTGTGTGTGTGCGTGTGCGTGCTCTCACCTATTTGTACTTATCTATTTGTGGTTGCAGGGGTCGAATCGTAGCTCCTGGCCCATCTCTTAGTTGATCGTTACAAGGTCCACTCTCTCCCTGTGTGTAGGTGTGTGTATGTGTGAAGGAGTATTTCAATGTGTTCATCAAAGTCATCTAGTTTTAATTGGCTGCAGGTGTTGAGTGCTGGCTCTAGGTCCTGCCCCTCAAGTCACTCACAGACTGTCATGGGACCCATCATGCATAATCTTTAAACCGTGTACGGAATCTTCCTGATCGCTCCATTTACTAATCTTCAGAATGAAGAGTAATTTCTGACATTCCTGTATCTCCCTCCCGTCTTTAGCGTCCACTAATATTTCCTTGTTCCTGGTCACCTCATATCAGTCTGTCTCGTTTTCGTAATTGAATGCTGCATCTTTTTTTGTGGTAATCAAATTTTATTGTTTTCTTATCTCATGTGCTCTTTGGGGTGATTTTTTTTAGAGTGAGGTAAGTTTTTTCACTTCTCCAAAATCTCACTTCTCCAAAATCTAAAGCGTCACAGAAGTACAAATATCCTGAAACCCCTTAATCATATATCATTCCCAAACAGTTCACATTTCTAGTGTCTGAATCTAGTCCTTTACACATCTATAAAATTTTCTCTAGTTTGAGAACATGTTTTATGAGGTGTGAGTTCCATGCTGTTGTATAATAGGTCTGATGTAAATATCAGTTACACAGTCCTGAATAACTCTTAGCTGAGTTACCCGAATGCCATTCTTAAGTTTCCAAATGCGCATGCTCCTGTATAATGTGATATGCTCGGTGTTATGCTTGCCCGTGGATAATTTTCCTTGTCTAATGTTTTTAGCTTCTGCCCCTCCGTCCCAGTCTGTATTCCTCATTCGGTCTTTCCTCTGCAATTTCAGATATTGAATTCTTGCAATATCTCTCGGGTTCCCTTGTAACCTTTGACATTCTTCTCATTAGTTATAAAGTATATCAACCACAAACATTGGCACACTGGACTTGTCTTAAATGACAGCGATTACATATATAGGGAACAGTACCATTTCTTAAATGGATATGTGTCAGACCCCACTCATCTCTGTCTTATAATACCATTCCCCAAATGCTCAGAAAAAAATGTTCGTCTCTGTGTTAGTACCTCTCCTATAGTCTTTTTTTTATCCCTCTATTCTTCCCATCGTATTCCTTCACCAAGTCTTGAATCATTTCGTCAGTGGCTCCAAAAGGATCCTCATAGTCTATTTCTCCTATGTCTGCTACACTTCATCCTCTCCTTGTAGCCTAGTAGAGTCATTAA
>WNWK01004277.1:17500-27500 GCA_009830355.1 Cherax destructor | reverse complement strand
ACAAGATATAATGTTGTTCTTGTGTTCATTCATCAGAGTGAATGTTAATCTTGTTTTTGGTGGTGATAGCCACTTATCCATTTGTATGCATATTCATATGTATAAAGATGCTCAAATATTCATAAATACACATATACATTTCAAAATTATACATACATAAATAACCATCACAAAGGAGACTGAAATTTATGACGATTTTTCAGTCCGACCTGTACTATTAATTAGTCACACGGAAACTCAAAAGGTTGATAATATCCTTTTCCAAATGGCGACCCGTTACTGGCTCCTAAAGTAGTGTCGGTGTTTGTACACTTGGTGTACATATTTATATGTACATGTGTGTGTGTGTGTGTGTGTGTAGCATAGAGGTAGAAGTGTAAGGTGTGGGCGCGTGTGTATTATTGTTTACATAATAGTAATACTGAAAGGATAGGATTATATGCTTTGTTGAATAAATATATGCGTATGTTTTATACGGACGATTGTGTGTGTGTGTTGCTTTATTCGTGCGTTTGTATGTGTGATGTGTGTGTGTAGAATGTGTATGTGGAAATGTAGAATTAAGTGTATTGAAGAGTGCATGCTGTCGAACCTTTGCGTACCATGCAAATAAAGAAGATCAATGACGAGAAATAAGATAAGTGATAACAATTAATAACTTATCACGCAAGGAACACAAAGGTTCACATACTGACACTAATCTGCGCACATACAAACGTTCACAAATACACTTACACAACAAAATAATTGAACAAGCTAATAATTGACATATACACAATAGTTAACTGTATAAGATATATTGGTTCCGGAGATTATCATTGAGTGACTTGGTGGGCTAACTGGTATAGAGATCTCTCTTGTCTCAGGTAGTCGACGTTCGGGTCTGTCCAGGTGGATGTTATTACAGAGCGCAGATTTTCTGCGTGTCCTCCTCTGTAATAACATTTACCTTCGTATAATGATATTAATGCACTTGTGTAGTAATATCATATATGGACAGTGCTTCAAGGGTGGCTAAAACTGCTGACCTCAGGGAAGTGGTGAAGGGTGAATACCTGGAACCACGGACCTGGGGTGGGACTTGCTGACCTCAGGGAAGTGGTGAAGGGTGTGTACCTGAAACCACGGACCTGGGGTGGGACTTGCTGACCTCAGGGAAGTGGTGAAGGGTGTATGGATGAACACTTGGAATCACGGACCTCGGGTGGGACTTGCTGACCTCAGGGAAGTGGTGAAGGGTGTATACCTGGAACCACGGACCTGGGGTGGGACTTGCTGACCTCAGGGAAGTGGTGAAGGGTGTATACCTGGAACCACGGACCTGGGGTGGGACTACTGACCTCAGGGAAGTGGTGAAGGGTAGGACTGGTTGAGGCATCAATAATATCGAGAAATATTTCCAGATGTTCAAGGGAAGGGAAAACATCCGGGGGCCCACGGATGGATTCCCAGGGGAGGCTTAGATGCAAGAGTTGAGATTACTGAGTGTAGGATAGGAAATGGGGAAGGGAGAATATCTGAGGGGACACACATGGACACATGAACCTGGGAAAAGTAAGATTACTGAGTGTAGGATAGGAAGTGGGAAAGGGAGAATATCTGAGGGGACACAGATGAACTCCTGGACACATGAACCTGAGTGTAGGATAGGAAGTGTAAGATATGAAGTGGGAAAGGGAGAATATCTGAGGGGACACAGATGGACTCCTGGACACATGAACCTGAATGTAGGATAGGAAGTGTAAGATATGAAGTAAGAAAGGGAGAATATCTGAGGGGACACAGATGGACTCCTGGACACATGAACCTGAATCCATTATTGCGGGTTCTCTCTTGGAGAGATATCCTCAAGACCTTATTTATACCTATTTTCCACTTGTATACCTCGATCATGTGAATGAATGTAATTTTAGGGTCTTCTCCTAAATATTGACTTAAATATTTCAGTCACTCGCAAAGAATAATTGAAATATATTTGTAATAATGTTGATAGAAAAACCGACACAGTTCCTGAAGAGCGAATTAATGGCACACTAAAATGTCGCATTAGTTGCACTTGTGTCCTGTTACCTAAAATATATTTATAAATATTTACTCGACTTCTAAACAGTGGTCCTGGTAGTTAGCAGGATCACTGCTGCAATAGAAACATTACACACACAGAGCACTTAAGTGGTAAGTCTGCGTCCGAGGCCACTGGTTTGGACCCTTCTGTGTCTTCCCACAGCACCAGTGAGGTCACAACTGTAAGGTCACTGAGGTTACAGACGTGTCAGAAAACTTCTGTACGTGAAATCTACCTTTTAAAAGTCTCGTAGCTCAGTGCTACAGCGTTGAACCTCATATGTGCCACAAACAAGGTTCGAGTCCCATCCATTCTTCTGTTTATTCATTGACAGTCGTTTATTACGACTTATCTTGAATTTATAAACATTACATATTCCTTATAATTCGGAATTATTTCCCATACTTTAATATTACTACATTCCTATTCACACCTATCAGTTTGGAGAGGAATCCATTGATAATTTTATTGATTATATTATTGATAATATTATCAAGTTGCCACTTGACTGACGGTCCAGGACGGACCGAAACGTTGTTTAAGATTTTCTTTTCGAAAAAATAATGTGAATTATTTACGAATATCTCCGGCCACTATTTATTTTTACTTATTCTTCATTTTTCTATTAAGTATTTTGCCTTTATTTTAATTAAACGTTGCTTTCCGCCCACAGTTCTATGTAATTGTTATTGAAGTTTCTCTCGAGTACGCACTTAGAGGCATGCGAAGCAGTGTAAGTGGATACCTGTTAAATAAAAAGCACTTGTTGAAGGTAAGTCTATTGAGGTGATTTGAAGTTCAGGAGGTTTGAAGTTCCCAGAAAACTCATTAGGTTTATTAGACAGATGCTTTTTGGTGGTAAGCCATGAATTAGTATAATTACGCTTTACTTAAGCCTAATGACGGGGTCCCGGCCTCACAGCGGGAGGGGAGGTGCAGTGAACTTAGTGAGTGTGAACGGGGTACATGAGTGGACGAGTAAACAGGAACATGTGAGTGTGGATAGGAGGGGTGTGGGAGTAATTAGGAGATTAAGGGAATGAGTAAAGGGGGTTGACTGTGATTAAAAAGAGGTGCGTGGGTAGAAGTGAGAGTTGTATATAAATGGCTGATGGACTGATTACCTCATCTTTTGTATATAATTCTTCACATTATATCTTTGTATTGTATTGATAAAGCCACTGGTTGGCTAAACGTCTACAAATAAAAATGCCCAGATATTGCACGTGTCTAATTCTTCATCAGAAGTGAGAGATAGCAGCGTGGAAGTGAGTAATGCGTTCATTTCCCAACGTATTCACTCCACTCACACACCTTCGGCCTTCCCACATGTTCATTCCTCCAACACATCCTTACTCCACCACACACACTTTCACTTCCCCAGACACCTTCATGCCACTGCACTGCCACTCAGTAATGTCAGCTTCCTTTACCACGTTCACCACCATCGATACTTCAGTTACAACTAAAAAATCCACCGCTACAACTACTGCCACAACATACCTACCTGGAGTCTACCTGGAGGGTATTCCGGGGATCGACGTCCCCGCGGCCCGGTCTATGACCAGGCCTCCCGGTGGATCAGGGCCTGATCAACGAGGCTGTTACTGCTGGCTGCACTTTGTTCAATCAAAACATTTATTGAAGATATTTCACACTTGTGGCTTTTCCAAACAGGATTGATAAGGCCGGAAGTGGCTATCCGTTTTCTTCATAAAATGTCTTGACTGTATATATATGTCTTATTGCCGATATTAACATTCCTGTACTTTAATAATATTAATAATAATAATAATAATAATAATAATAATAATAATAATAATATAATAATATTAATAATTTTTATTTCTACAAGTACATGATACAACTTATACAGACCATAGCTGACATCAATGACATACAATATAGAAAGCCCTTAATTATGCTCTGCATAATTAGGCGCAAATTAGGTTAATATTGTCTCCAGGGTGTTAGCTGACTGGTTTGGGATTACCCACACCAGTCGGCTACCACCCAGGTACCTACTTACTGCTAAGTGAATATGGACAATCAGGTGTCTTTAGGAAACACGCCTTAATGTTTTCACCCGTACCTGGGATCTAACCACGGACTTCAGTGTGTGAGCTGAAGGCGCAACCAAGCAAGTTACGTGACACTCTACCAACAATTTTATCAATTAGTCCTCAATATCTATGGACATCTCATCAAGAACACCATATTAGACATTCTAACACTGCTAATATTAGAGGTACTAAAATATCCAAATACACAAGCCTACACCTGGTACAGCCAACAGAGAACACGTGGGGGTAGGTGTACCACGAGTGTGGTTGTACCATAAGTGTGGTACAACCACACTTCTATATGGTGAAATATGTAAGGGAAAGCGTAAGGGGAAAGTTGTTTAAAACTGAATAGAGAATAAGAGAGTGAGAATGGAAGTGAAGGAACAATAACAGAGCATGACCAAGAGGAACATGTTTCGTGAGATTAACTAAATGAAAGGGGCAATAAATAAGGTACAATGGAACATAAGCTGGTAGACAAGGGTCATATGCTAAACTAGCACAATACATGGACGGCTTTCAGAGATCTAAAGACTCCTTTAAACCATACTTTACTGAAATGTGTATATAATACTTAAGTCTACATGAAGGTCGTTTCGAGTGTACACGCCGCCCCCGCAGCCCAGTCCTTGACCAGGCCTCCCAGTGGATCAAGACCAGTAGATCTTGCAGAAAGACTCATGTGCAACATCTGGGTATCTTTGATGTAGACGTTTTGCCATCCATTGGCTTTATCAACACAAATTCAAGGACATGATTGGAAGACAGAAGAACTCTGTGCAATTGATGAGGTAATCAGTCGGTCAGCCTTGGAGTTGTTGTGAAGACATCGTAGTTGAGAATCTTCATGACTTATGTCTTCTAATCATGTCCTTAAATCTGTATTGATAAAGCCACTGGAGGGCGAAACGTCTACAATAAAGATACCAAGATGTTGCACATGTGTCTAATTTTCAACTTGTCGGTATTGCATAACATTCATGTACAAGATTGTTCTTCATTTAAAAACAGTAAAAATAAAGAAATTTAACTTAAAATGGTTATTAAAAGTCAAGGAGCATGTTATCAGTTTATTCAGCACACACAGATCATTCATGTGTGAAAGTATAGGCCTCTAGAGCCATGTGGCCTGCAACCTTAGTGTGCTGGCTAGGTAATCAGCAGGTCCTCTTGGGTATTTATATTCTCGCTGTTAATCCTTATTCAGTCTTGTGTTGAGCACTCGAACATTTGTAAATAATAAACGTAGTGAACTAGTGAAGAGTGAATGTATATAAATCCCAACATGTTATTTCTGAATGAAATATCTGTCTTCTGAATAAGTCATGTGACACTGTTACCAGTCCTTCGTATTACACAACCCAGTACTCCAGGTCTTTAAAAGAGTTTGTTATCTGTTTATTTTAATGCACACAAATGCTACAAGTGTAGATTACTAGATTCACAAAGATGTTCTATGAGACCCTAAATCATCTGGTGATTACTCCGTGTGGTATGGTGCTCTGACGCATCAAGAGTTAGTTGGCACTCTGATTTGATTACCTTGTCTGTAGTAATTGTTCCAGTCTGACAACCCTTAGCCAGCGGTCAGTTCATACCATATTGTAGTCATTGGTCATCTGGTGTATTTGTATTCTTGCTATTAATTAAATATTATTCTGGCTAAAGTTTAAGCCTTGTATATTTGTAAATATTCTACACAGAGAATTGGAGAAGAGTGAACATAAATAACTCACAAGATTTTTCCTAGACTAACTTCTTTCTTTTGGGTGATTATTGTTACACTGTTATTGACCAATGATTATAGATCAACGCTTCTGTTGCAGACCTATAATACTGGATTGTACTACAAGCAATGGACAGTAACAATGCCACAATAATCACTAAATAAGAAAAAAATTATTCATATAACTTGTGGGATTTACATATGTTCACCAATCGCAAACCCATGTGCAAAATTACAAATGTACAAGAGTTCAACACATGCTGGAAATAGATGTGGTTTAGTCCCTGAGCGATAAAATAAAGTTATGCCCTATATGGCATAGGCCTAGTCTGTTAAATTAGACACATATGCAACACTTGGGTATCTTTATTGTGAAACGTTTCGCCACACAGTGGCTTCATCAGTCCAATACAAAGTAGAAAGGTATAAGGAGAGGAGGAGTTTGAGGTTATCAGTCCTCGGCCTGGAGTCGATGTGTTCAGTCCATCAATCTTGTTGGAAGTGTAGCAAACGGCCGTAGAGATGGCTTATATGCTGTAATCAGGTGAGATGCAGCAGTAGGAGGCAGGTCATAGTGGTATCAACCACTAGTCGAAGTAAGTCCTTGTCCAAAGGTTTGGACAAATGTTGAAGAATCCCTTTGTATCAAGAACCCAAGAAGTTGCTGTGTCAGACAGGATGTAGATAAATGGTTCAGAGAACCGACAAGTTGTTAAATTAGACACATATGCAACACTTGGGTATCTTTATTGTGGAAACGTTTCGCCACACAGTGGCGGTTCTCTGAACCATTTATCTACATCCTGTCTGACACAGCAACTTCTTGGGTTCTTGATACAAAGGATTCTTCAACATTTGTCCAAACCTTTGGACAAGGACTTACTTCGACTAGTGGTTGATACCACTATGACCTGCCTCTACTGCTGCATCTCACCTGATTACAGCATATAAGCCATCTCTACGGCCGTTTGCTACACTTCCAACAAGATTGATGGACTGAACACATCGACTCCAGGCCGAGGGACTGATAACCTCAAACTCCTCCTCTCCTTATACCTTTCTACTTTGTATTGGACTGATGAAGCCACTGTGTGGCGAAACGTTTCCACAATAAAGATACCCAAGTGTTGCATATGTGTCTAATTTAACAACTTGTCGGTTCTCTGAACCATTTATCTACATAGGCCTAGTCTGCTGTGTTGAGTGAACGCAATTGGAATAGTGCAGACTGTGGCATATGTTAGTAATGAGTTTAATATTAGCAATGAATAATTGAAGTATCAGAAGAGGCATTCACAATTCATAATATGGAAACTATTATTACAATATCGTCAATAAAAATAAACATGTATGGTATACA
The DNA here is from genome assembly GCA_009830355.1 of Cherax destructor. Classification (NCBI taxonomy): domain Eukaryota; kingdom Metazoa; phylum Arthropoda; class Malacostraca; order Decapoda; family Parastacidae; genus Cherax; species Cherax destructor. The sequence goes on along the minus strand of WNWK01004277.1, from coordinate 20,283 downwards.
GTGCCGACAAAATGAAGAATTACACATGTGCAAAATCTGGGTATTTTTATTGTAGACGTTTTTCCATCCAGTAACTTTATCAATACTGGCCCGTCCCTCGGGTATGACCTACATTCACTGGGGAATCTCGCCCACCAGTGACACTGTCTTCGTCTGCTACTTGTCACTCACCTGACACCAATATATAAGTGCCAATCTTCAAGCCTGTGCTTCAGACTCTTCACGACTACGGTGCTCTTCTCCAACTCCAAGATTGAGCGACTGATTACCTCATCTTTTGTATATAGTTCTACTGTCTTCCAGTTATGTCTTTGAATTTGTATTGATAAAACCATTGCATGTCGAAACGTCTACGATAAAGTACCCATATGCTGCACATGTGTCTAATTCTTCGTCAATAAAAATGTTAAGTAATGTCATTCACAGTACAAATAAAATTCAAGCCATCCAATCAGAAACACCAGCTTTCACGCTAAACTAAAGAGACATTCTCTTGTTATTCTAGAATGACTACTTTCCTAAAATACACCAGTGCATTAAGCCTGATGCCACTTAGAAGTTGCATTATCATGTTAACATCATGGAAGGGTTGAACTAATTGGTTGTGACACGCAGACATTATCGAATGACAAGCAGTAATTCACTTTTCCAAATTTCTTCCATATAAAAGCAAACTGGTACCTACATATGTCAAAATCAATTCAAACTTTTCTCTAAGTAAATTAGTAAGTTTTATTTATGCTTTAGATACGTAAGTTTTTTTCAATGGCCTTGCAGGTGAAATGTTATAGCCCCATAAAACTACATTATGTAGATTTAAACCTATGATAAACCAATAATCTCAAACCCTGTGACTGGATTATTTTTAATCCGAACAGACACTAGTTAATTCACAGAAACCGACATGAATAGTAAAATTGGGACAATAAAAATTGCAAAACCTAAATGGAGAGAAAGCATTCTTTGAGAAAAATACATCACCATTAGAATTTAAAGCTGAAACAAAATACCAGACCAAGTAAATTACACAGAATCCAACAAGATTTACACCCACATAACCGATACTCATGAAATGTTTCTTCCATTTCATATGATACATTACGATAGGTGCCCCTATACACACTAATACCATTACTAACTTTCGTGTAAGCGACATGCGTAAGTTTTAAACATTTGAAGGCAATCAAAAGCTGGTTTCTATAGTTATCTCAAAGATGTTCATTTTTTGAATAGTGTTTATAAAAATGAGCAGAGGTCATCTGCACATGTCAGCTGTTCCACAAACCTTCACTTGGTAATAGGAGACCAGAGTTGAAAACTTTAAGGCAATCAGATACTGAATCATGAGGCTATAAAGGGTTGTCTTGGAAGAGGTTAGCGTAATACGAGAACATTGTACCAAACAGTATGTTTGTGGGTAAATTTTCATGTAGAACAAAAACATAAGCTATGTATCAATAATGAGGATACTTAGCTTTGTTGCTGATTCAGCCGCAGCTGCAGCTGCAGCTGGTAGACTCCTCCAACGTGAAACAGTTGTTCTACAACTCTGGAGATGATAAGAAATAAGGTAAGTATATGATTTCCCCAAAGGAGCATATGGCAATATACATTCAGTAACTGAATGCTGAACAGTGACTTATTTACTTACATTTTTGGGCTTGATGGCCCGGCCATTACGGGTTAATATGATAAAGACCAATAAGCCATGATCTAGCTATCCGTTGTTCAGCAGATTGAAACTAGTGACATAACTTACTGGACTTACCCGGGTATTGTATTGGACCCGTAAGTTCCCTGGCTTGTAGCAAGGATGCAACCCTGAAGAATCTGTGTTCTACTGTGCACTGTTTCTTTGACGAATGTTCGCAACACTGCACACCACACTGTCTTTCAGTCTTGTCCTTTTCACAGTAATGTCATTACAAGAAGCTGAGCACACTTCTCTGTAATCTTTCTACTGTGATTGGTGAGATTGTCCATAGGTTCGAGGACGCACTGTTATAGTTCCTTTGTTAAGGTCAATGCACGCATAACACGCTGCTCGCAACGTTTCTTCATGCAATCTGCCCTGCGGCGCCTGTCGCTGCTTTCCCTTGCCCTTCAATACAAAAGATCTGCTGATTCCAGCACTTTTCCCTTCCTTGCCAAACTTCAGCAGAAAGCAATACAAGATGCACCCACTATTTTGCAAATTGCAAATAGTGGGTGCAGGGTTTTCCTTACTTTCCCTGCTACGGTAAGAGATTAATTTCCTCTCATTAACCCACCCTAGATGCAACGCTGGTCAGCCGTGACGTGTCTTACTTGGCGCCTGGGTACAAACATGTGTTACAAATTAAACTTATTGATCAGTAGCTAGATGACATCTGTCCTTCCTAAGAGTGTCGTCCCTCAGGGCTGAAAAGGGCTGAAAGCGGCTGAAGGGGCTGAAATCCCTACCCCCTTCTTCTGGAGAAAATTTCTCCACAATGTTGGTTGAAGCAAGAAATTTTTAAGAGTTCACTAAACTTCTGAATTTTTTTTTAACAAATAAAATTTAAAATTGTCACCTAAGTAGTTTAAATTTATAGGGTGTCACCCATCTTATGAAATGCATCAGTCCCTCTTCCCACCGAAGGACTGCCACGAAAATAAGAGAAAAGAAACTAAACGACACTTCCCTACCCGGGAAGCCACTGCCGGGTCGCCAATTTGGAAGAGACCCGGGCCGGGATCCATACCGGTAAATCACCTAGAATAGAATAGAATAGAAATGCATCAGTGTAAAGTTTTTGAAGCTG
>WNWK01004277.1:0-10000 GCA_009830355.1 Cherax destructor | reverse complement strand
AAACGTACACCTCTCAGTGTGTATAACCTGTGCATGTATTACGGTATTATTATTATTATTATTGTTATTATTACGATAACCATTGCAGCTTACTGAAACCCAATTTTAAACGGTGTAGGCTTGAACTAGTTGAACTGTTTTCCCCCCTAATTTATTACCCAACTGGCAAAAAATAAAACGTTATTTAACCGCTACAATATTTGCTAGAGTTTTAAATAGGTGTGACTGAATGGAATTATTTGCAAGATTATTTAATACAAAAAAGTTTTACTAGTTATCTATACAATCGAACAAGAATTTTTTATATAAAACGCTTACATTTCCATCGCAGTTCTTGTATGACAAGATGTTAAATATATCTTGTTTACATACTCTTTTTAGATATTAGAAAAGCACCATTACATAATTCTGTCACATTCAGTTCCTCAAATTACTTTCCAGTAAGTTCCATTTAATTAATTTAGGAAAGTTCATTAGAAAACACAGAGACTTTTCCTGTTTCTTTTAGAATCTGTGTCGTATATCCAGTTACCTTCTTGAGCTTCGATATCATTATACAGTGGACCCTCGGTTTTCGTTCAAAATTCTTTCCAGAATACTGTTCAAGTGCTGTTACCGAACGAATTTGTTCCCATAAGGACAAATGTAAATTAGATTAGTCGTTTCAGAACCCCAAAAATACACTTACAAAAGCTCTACAAAAATACACTTACATAATTGTTCGAGTTTGGAGGTGAACGAAAACCGAGGGTCCACTTTATAATGTACAATATAGACATATTGGTGAATTAAACGCATGTGCAACACATGGGTATCATTATTTTGAAAACGTTTCGCTAACCAGTAACTTTAACAATTCAGTACAGAGCTTATTTAGCTGGAGACGTAGATGATGTACTCAGACCCTCAGTCTTACAGGTGTTGTAATAAACTGGTGAATCATCTTCTAAATAAAAATACCCAGGTGTTTCACATGTCGGTGTTGTTTTCCATTATAATACGAGACTTGTTTGACAGACCAACACTATGGTATCTTGGTATAGAGCAAACTTCTAATACGTGCTTGCCAACCTCTAACCTGATTCTTTGGCATTACCTACTTCCACTAGTGGGTCTCGCTCACCAGTGATGAGTCCTTCAATGCTGCATCATATTTAACTCCAGTATTTTAGCTTATTTGTTTTTGCCTATACTTCAGATACATGGAGACTAAGGCATTATATTTTTATTAACACATCGGCCGTTTCCCACCAAGGCAGGATGGCCCGAAAAAGAAAAACTTTCATCATCATTCATTCCATCATGTCTTGCCAGAGGCGTGTTTACACTACAAATATAAAACTGCAACATTTTAACACCCCTCCTTCAGAGTGCAGGCACTATACTACTTCCCCATCTCCAGGACTCAACTCCGCCCTGCCTGTTTCCCTGACTCCCTTCATAAATATTACCTTGCTCACACTCCAACAGCACGTCAAGTCCTAAAAATTATTTGTCTCCATTCGCTTTCGCAATGAGTACATTTTTTTTTCAGACCGAGAAGCTGATTACCTTATCTTCTAGTTTCCAGTACCTTCATGGCTGAGTGATTGATTACCTCATTTTCTACGATCTCAAGCTATTAATCTCTGTTTTGAATTAATAAAGCCACTGGTTGGCGATTTTTTTTTATGATAAATATACCCAGGTGTTGCACATGAGTCTAATTCCTAACTGAGCTGCAACGCTCGGGATGTGGGTAGCATTATGCCCTCACTTCCACGTAGTATAGGAGGAGATTAGCAGTCTCATGGCCACCTTGTTTTCGGTTCAAATCCCCTGGCATTCCAGTCAATAATTTCATTCGTATATTTCGTTTCTGCACATTTGTTAATTTCCTGACTATGGTATGGCAGTGAACCACACCTTTCCTCATGCTGACCATCGAATACTGACTTATGTCTCTTGCAGACTGGAACTTCTAATTTCAGAATCGCTGTATATACTAGAGACACATGCATAATATACAACACTGTGTTGAACTGTAAACACGGCTAAACTGCCCTTGAGTTCTTCTCTGTAGTGTATAGTAAAACATTCTTTTTTGAAATTGAGTTTTTTGTCAAATCATAATTGGTTTATAGCAATTTTAAACAAATGTAAATGTTCACTTGTTAGCTTACACTAATGACTGTTTTGTTTTCAGTTAGGCAAACTTAGTTGCTGACGTCATTATTGCTTTTAGTAATTAGTGTAACATTTTGCAACTATGTTCTGCAGTATTTATTGAATTTTCTGCAACTTCATTTCTTAAAAAGAAACCACTTTACTATTTTAGATTAGATTGCGACAATTACAACAAACTGTTTTACTTCTAATGAAATCAGTAACAATTTATATCAGTTAATATAAACAATATATATATATGTATATATATATATATATATATATATATATATATATATATATATATATATATATATATTGTTCCATTGTATTTATGTTCATGTTTATGTTTTCTGTCAATGTATTCTGCCTATTAATAATGCATTCATATAATATATAAAACAATATATATATATATATATATATATATATATATATATATATATATATATATATATATATATATATATATTATATAATACATATTATATACATATCAACTATATATATATATATATATATATATATATATATACATATTATATACATACACACACATATATATATATATATATATATATATATATATATATATATATATATATATATACATATATATATATATATATATATATACTTTTACAAACTTTATTTCAAGACAAAATACAATGGGGAGTAAAACAACATAGATAACTCAGAGCTACATGTCAAATACTTCGTCCAACTCCCCGGCAGTGGGCCGCGTGCCCAGAATACTGCAGGCATTTCCCCTCTGGATCGCAACACTGAGTCTCTGAAAGAAGAAACTGGTCGCCCTGTGGTCCTTGGTTTCTATGATGAGTTTTCCACCCAGCTCCTTGAGAAACTTTAGAGCACACTTGCCCCATGCTCCATGGGTCTCCGACCCTATTGGGATGAAGTTATAGCAAGAGGAAGGTCTTCATATTTGCGGGTCTTCTGGGTCTCCCTGTGGCTGGCAGCTCCACCCCCTTCGGCTAAGGAGTGTGGCAGGTAGGTGTCTGCCAATGTGGCAGCACAGGTGTAGTCCCAAGCAATCTGCTTACCATCCTTCCAGGGTAGCATGGTGGCTCCATCAGGACGCTTTTGACTTGCATCAGACCTCTGCACTTGGGGTTCCCGTTGAGCTGGGCAACGGGCTGTGGCGAGGCTTCTCTTTATGATGTCATTGACCTCCTCATGTCTAGCATACTTCCCTTCTGATGTGTGACACACTAGACCATGAAGTCCGAATTGGTCAGCCGTCGCCCTGCCGCAAATACACCTATGTTCGGTGAGTATGGGGGCGGCTAGGCGAAGAGCAACACCAATCCGAATGGCCTGTGGGTCGAGTCGAGTCCCCAGAGAGGAATTGGGAACAGCAAGAAGGAAATCTCCTGAGTGTGGTGCCTTCACCGCTATATATATATATATATATTTAGATATACATACAGATCTCTAAAAAAAAGTAAACGATGGTTCCACTATCCTAAATGCTCCACCGACCATCAAGGCATGACACATCTTACTACTTTTTGGCAATGACTGCTTAGCAGTGCCAGAAAGAAGGAAAGACAGGCTAGCCTCAATGATCATCAAATCCTTAAGAGACTTTCGTAGAGCTGATAACCTCATTCACCTTTCCCATCAATACAAAACCGGGAGAGGCAGAACCCCCATTTACTCCACTGACAGCGAGAAAATCAGAGTCCAGGTGAGCAAGAAAATTGAAGAGGGCAACATAGTGGGAGCAATCAGCATTATCACCAGTGAAGATATAGTTGTCCCCAGGGATCCTGACACTGCTGAAGCACTTAGAGGAAAGCACTCTGCCAGGGACTCCAACAGTTCCAACACCTCTGTCCCCATTGTGGAACCATTGATTGTGCAAGACTCAGACATTTACAAAGTAATATTGTCGTTCTCGTCTGGCTCTGCTGGGGGCTACACTGGTATAAGGCCACAGCATTTAAAGGAAATGGTTAATCCAGTTATCGGGGAGATTGCTGAGACACTGCTTTCAGAGATCACAAGGTTAGTCAACAATTCCTTGGCTGGTCTGATTCCTGACGAAATTATACCTTTCTATTTTGGTGCATCACTTTGTGCCCTTAAAAAGAAGGATGGAGGAATTAGGCCAATTACAGTGGGCAACACGTTTCGCCGCCTCGTTTCTAAAGCTGCTGTCAGAAGTATTCTCGCAGAGGCGGTCATCATGCTTCAACCAAACCAGCTTGGCTTTGGGGTCTCTAAAGGAAGTGAAGCAGCGGTTCATGCAACAAGGGCGTATATTAACAACCTGCCTGAGGACATTGCAGTGGTAAAATTCGATTTCAAGAATGCATTTAATCTCCTGAAAAGAGACGTGTTATTAACAGCTGTTCAAGAATATATCCTTCGTATCTTCCATTTTGTTTCAGTTTGATAAAGCATGAAATCACATCATCAGAGAGTGTGCAGCAGGGGGATTCTTTCACACCATATCTCTTCTTTATAGCGGTTAGGAAATCACAGTCAGACTGACCAGTGAGCTAAACATCTGGTTCCAGGTTCAAAGGAGTCCCTTCTAGATGATCTTACACAGGTGATGACACGAAGACGTGAAATGGGTCTCATCCTGACTCCATCCAAATGTGAAATCATCTCAGTTAATAAACAAGTGATAGATGCAGTGAGACAAAAAACAAATAGCATCTTGCTTGGAGCCCCACTAGGAAGCGATGCCATTGACACAATTTTCAGGAAGAAACTGGAAGAATTGAGGAGAATGGAACAACGAATAGGCAATCTTGACACCCATGATGCCTTGTACCTTCTTACAAAATGCTTGAGTCTGCCCAGGTTGACATATTTCCTAAGATGTGCTCCTTCATATGATAATCCTATACTGCACGAATATGACAGTATCCTGAGGCAGATCTTTACTAAACTTAACCTTACTCTAGAAGATGGGCAGTGGGACCAAGCTACACTCCCAGTCAGACTAGGAGGCATTGGTGTCCGCAAGTCATCTCAGATTGCTCTGCCTGCTTTCCTGTCTTCATGCATTGCATACAGAGGGCTTGTAGCAGAGATTCTTCCTCAACATCTTAGGGACAAGATTGGTGCCGAATAGGTAAAGCTGGTCAATTAGCAAGGACTCATTTAAAAATAAGTCCTTTCTAAAATTTTATCATGCTGATTGACCAGTTATACCTATTCGGCACGACTATATATATATATATATATATATATATATATATATATATATATATATATATATATATATATATATAAGCAATGAAACCACGAAACAATTGGTTTCGGATCATTTACCAAACTGCGGCAGGCCAGGATTCGATCCACGACACATTATCCGCCTCAAGTGGCCTCACAATGTACATGTCACCTTACCAACACGTAGGCCGTTTCCCACCAAGGCAGGGTGACCCCCCCAAAAAAAAAAAAACAGAAAGAAGGAAAAAACTTTCATCATTCATACTTAATCATTCATACTTTCATCATCACTCATTCATAATCACTGTCTATGCAGAGGCGCTCAGATCCTTCAGTTTAGACGTCACTCCAAACTGCCTATATCCTAAACCCATCCTTTAAAGTGCAGGCATTGTACTTCCCATTTCCAGAACGCAAGTCCGGCTAACCGGTTTCCTTGAATCCCTTCACAAAATATTACCCTGCTCACACTCCAACAGCTCGTCAGGTCCAAAAAACCATTCGTCTCCATTCACTCCTATCTAACAGGCTCATGCACACTTTGCTGGAAGTCCAAGCCCCTCACCCACAAAACCTCCTTTACCCCTCCCTCCAACCATTTCGGGGACGGCCCCTACCCGCCTTCCCTCCCAATAAATTTATACGTTCTCCAAGACATTCTACTTTCTTCCATTCTTTCTAAATGACCAAACCACCTCAACAACCCTCTTCAGCCCTCTGACTAATACTTTTAGTAACTCCACACCTCCTCCTAATTTCCACACTCCGAATTCTCTGGATAATATTTACACCACACATTGCCCTTAGACACATCTTCACTGCCTCCAGCCCCCTCCTCGCTACAGCATTTACAACCCATGCTTCACACCCATATAAGAGTGTTGGTGCCATTATAATCTCGAACATTCCCTTCTTTGCCTCCATGGATAACGTTCATTGTCTCCACAGATACCTCAACGCACCACTGTGCAATTGATGGGTATCAAGATGGGTGGTGATCATGCTTTGAACCCTTTCAAAAAATTTTTTTGATATGGGACGTTAGCGCAATTCCCCCGTAATTTTTTTCTATTGCTTTTTCCCCCTTTTTGGAGCGGGGTATGTCTGTTGTTTTTTGTGTGGGACGCCCCAAATGTCCATGCTCCCCCTCCATAGGATGTTAAAAGCATGTGATAGGGGGGGGGAAATTTTTTTGTCATTTTAAACAGGGAAAGGGGGTCGTCGGGGGCCCCCTTTTTAACCGTGGATCGGCCCTCGGTTTTTATAAACCCACACCCCAAAAAACATACGCCCCCCAGCTGAAGGTGACTATTGTGCATATATTTAATTGATAGATTTATCCACCTAGGAACACTTAGGAAGTTTGTACGCAAATTATAGGATTATTAAGGCAACGTTAGGTATTAATACTGTAGCCTAGCACCCTAATATAGGTAGTTATAGGCCTGAATAGGCAAGCATTAGATTATGTTAGCTAACGAGAACTGGCAGCTCACACTTGAATCTAGGGGGAAAGAGCCCAGCCTTTCTTACCAAGCAGACCCCACACGAACAAGACGGTTGATTTTGGGCAGCACAACATGACTCAACATCTGTCCGGGGCCGAGGAGCCCCATACCGTGGACATCTGCCTCCCCCCAGACCCTGTCCAGTAAGACTAGGCTTTTTTTTCCCCAGTATCTGGCAAGTTTTCTGGGGAAACGAGTGAATCTGTGGGTTTAGTCGGACGGACGACTGTGGGTTGTACCACCCTCCCAAGTTCAATTCTGGAAGCAGTTTATTACTGTATATTACTCAGGATTCCCAAGGAACCAGGGGTTTTGGGAAAAAGGGACACTAATTTATCACCCTTTTTCAGACAAAGTTTCTTCACTGCACATGGGTTGGGGGGGGGTTTATATAAGGATGACCAGGCACATAGCCACCTTTTTTCCAAGTAAGTAATCTCTCTTCTTTTTGTAGGGTGTGGGGCCCCTTACTGCAATCAGCTAGAAATTTGTACCATAGCCACTTGTAAGTCTGAGAAAAGTGTCTCAGAGTGCCCAAACAGTGCTTCCAAAGGAACAAAGAGGCCAATCCAAAAAGTTTCTACAAGGGGCTTTTGAGTTCTTGATGAACACGGAGTTCCATGAGTCTGGGCCTGGGAGGAGTGCATGGGTGCATTTTGCCTTTTCAAAGTCATTTGGGTAGTGATGATGTCAGAAAGGCATGCGTCTGTCAAGTTCTGTGGCACTCTCATGAAAAAATCATTTAGGTTTTGATTTTCAGTCGGTTATGGCTCGCAAAGACTGAGTAACTGGGATTTGAACTCACTCATTTCCTTCTGTCATCTGTGTAGGACCCATCCGGTTTAAGTGGGGCCCAATACTGGTTGTTGTTCTCGACTTTGATTTTGCATGGAAAAGAAATACTTAGGTTTCTTTCAATTTATTTATGGCTCTTAGTTCTTCCCTGTTTTGATTCCTATAAGATTCCTTTAGTTTAATTGATGTTTGCTATTTCTCTGACTAGTGTCTCCTACGTATTTCAGAGATATTGGTCCTGTACCGCCCGTTATTCTGTGCCTTCCCTGTTGGGGCCCTCTTTTTCTACATCTTCCCTTTTTTCCAAGGGAATTTGCCTTGAGCAAACCTCAAGTACCACAGAGTTAATTTTTCAAGACATGGTTTGGGGGATCCGTGATGCTTAGGCAATCTTCCCAGTTTATACTTTAGGACTTGGTTTTTGGTCCCACCTTTTTTTTTTATTGAAGTTGAATTTGGAGAAAGCCCCTCACGGCTGATCACATTTTGTTGATCTGGAGCCCCCGCACATGTCGGCCTTATTATGTTGTGATCTGAGTATTTTTTTTTTATATGATGAATTTCGATCAGATCATCATTGTTGGTGAAGATAGGTCCAGCTATTTCTAATCTTTGGGCCTACTATTTGCTGGTTTGGTGAACTTGGTGAAATTTAAAAAATTCATGCATGGGGAATTTTCATCGAGCTGCCTCCTGGTTTTCTCTGCTACCCATTGTTTGCAATGTTCTCCATTTTAGGTGCCTGAGGTTGAAATCCCAGTAGCAAGATGTTGGGGGCAGGAGCTAAATTTTCCAGACAAATTTTTGAAGATGTTCCTGGAATTGTTGGGCGTTGCATGGGGTTGTAGAAACCACGATGACCGGTTTTGTTTCGACCTTTATTTAAAATTAAAAACATCATTTGAGGCATTTGTGTTCTGAACAAAAGTGACTTTTGGGAAACAGGCAACCCCCCCTTTTGCCTATTCATTGTCACCCTGAAGGTTTAGCCGGGTCCATATTTCATTGTCCAAGTGATCTCTTATGTGGGTCTCTGTGAAACCCCCAAAATGGCATTTGACTCTTAAGAGTCCATAATGTAAGGTACCTTGTTGTTTTTTTCGGTTTGACCTTGATATTGCAAAGATGAATGTAGGGTTTGGTATTGGTGGTAGGGGGGGAATTTTTTTCCGGCTCAATATCAAAAGGGGTGGAGGCCACTGACTGTGATTCCACCCCCAAAAGATTGCAGTTGGTGCAATTTTTTTTTCCTGCCAGCTTTTTTTTTTTCCCGGCACTAAAAAAAACCCTCTCCGGAGTGGCGTGGCTACCCCGTTTTTTCCCCTTTTTGGGTTTGTGTCGCCCTCCCTTTTTGGGAAGCCTGGCAATACAAGTTTTGATGCTTTCCTGAATTGATTTGGCAATTTCAGGGTGGAAAAATTACAGGACGGGGGGGTTTATTTGGTTTTATATGGGGGAAGGATTTTTGGGGGTCATAATTACGTCCCATCTGATTTCCCCCATTTTCCATCATGCAGATACCAAGTGCATAATATTCACATAGGCCTGGTTTCCTTTCCCTGGTTTTTGGACTGTGTTCCCCTTGGGGGGTGTTCCTGTCTCATGTCTGTCTTTTACTTTTAAAATGGGGGCCCTTCCCCTTTCCGTAATTTATCTTCATTATTTCCCGGGATCCCCTTGACTTCACCGTGGAGCTAGTTAGTACCACTGTTTTTTCCTTGTCTACACCTGTTTCCCATCATTTATTTCACTAGAGCTACTGTCCCCTTCAGGTCACCATCTGTGGAAAAAAATTTATTTTCCCGAAAAAGGGTTTACTGATAGCCTTTCTAATGTGAATATTCTTAAGTGTAGCGTTGGTTGTATTTTTTTTGAGATGAGGAAAAAAACCTGGAGGTGGCTTGGGCGCGGTACTGGGCAAGAGGACAGTCCCGGTCGGGGTAAAGGTGAATGGAGGGGAAGAGGGGGTCTGGTATAATGGAGATGGGAAACGGCATTTCTACGACCAAACGGGGGGTTTAATGGGGTCTCTTCACAATAGTGAATGTTTGAATATTCGGGCATAATGTGGGACATTAAGTCCCCAAAAACTTAAAATAGAAGATAATGTGTTAAAAGTGAGCACCCGCCCCGGGGTGTTGATCGGGAAAGGCGCCTTTTTTCGTGTTCATCGACGCAATTATTAATGGATTAACTTCAACGAATAAATTAACGGGACATTAAACCGACGGGGAAAGGGGAAATGTTGCATATAAACTCTACTGAAAGGGGGTAGTGAGAGGAGAATCACTACCCCCCCCCAAACCCCGTTTTAAAAACCCCCTGGGCGAAAGAGTTCA
>WNWK01004276.1:90000-144108 GCA_009830355.1 Cherax destructor | reverse complement strand
TGCTAGATGGGGTTGTTAATGAGAAGTCAGAGGAGAATTGCCAGACTGGTTCGAGCTGACAGGAAGGTGAAAATAACTCATAAAACCACATGTTACAACAGTGACATGCAGAAGAACATCTCTGAAAAATAACACGTCAAACCTTGAAGTGGATGGGCTACAGCAGAAGACCACGCCGGATTCCACTCCTAAGAATAGCAAACTGAGGCTACAATAGGCAAAGACTCACCAAAACTGAACAGCTTAAGATTAGAAAAACGTCGCCTGGTCTGGCAAAACACGTTTTTTTTTTTGTGACATACAGACGGTAGGATTAGAATTTGACATAAACCTTTGACATAAACTGGTTGACGCTATCACGCTAATATGGACCAAGATCTCTAAGGAACGTTTTCAGACTGTTGGGGGCCAAGAGAGGGAGAAGGAGGGTTGCAGTTTTATAACTGTAGTGTAAGCACGCCTCTGGCAAGACAGTGATGGAGTGAATGATGATGAGTTTTTCTTTTTCGGGCCACCCTGCCTTGGTGGGTGACGGCCGATGTGATAATGAACGTATATATATTAATAGTAAATTAACATATACAGCATACAACCTACTCTACATACAGAATCACACACCAATACACCTTTACTCACTCACGTTAGCTCACTAGCACACTACTACTACTGAGTAAAACAAACTAACCTTTACAAACAGGGAGGCTTCAAGACCCCCTTCCCTTCTGCCGGTCTTTAAGCCTGCAGGCAACACAACGCCTGCAGGCAACACAACGCTTGCAGGCAACACAACGCCTGCAGGCAACACATTATACCAGTACTCTCCCAAAACTTAAACAGGCCTCTCCTCATACTAGGGCCTTACAGATAAACATGATAGCACCAAAACCAGTAAAATAACCTATGGCCTAAATTCCCCAAAATCACCCCCACCTACTTACCTACTTACTCGTACTGAGTAATAAACACACCTCTCCTGCTCCTGTCCTGTCCTGTCCTGTCCTGTCCTGTCCTGTCCTGTCCTGGCTACTCTTCACGACTAATACGCGTCCGGTTTCAGAAAAAAAATCCCGGAAACTGACATTATATATGGAGCTTTTTAATACAAATATTTTATAATACACTGCGTAATAGCGGACACAGCGGGAAGTTAAAGATATGAGTCATAGGGATGTCAGGAAGGATTTCTTTAGCATCATAATGTTTAGGAATGATAATGATCTAGATGAAATAGTAGCGGAAGCAGGTTCCACAAATATTTTTAGTAATAGGCCCCCACGAGTTAGTTAACTCGGCAAGTGACAAGCTAAGTGGCTGGGCCAGGAGCTGAGACTCGAACTCTGCAATCAAGAGTAGGTGAGCACATACAGTCATTTCTAAAAAGAGAATTTTCTTAGCTTAAGACCCAGCAAGTGAGGTTCACCTTCCTTCCAGGTTCCCAGGTGAGGTTCACCTTCCTCCAGGTCCCCAGGTGAGGTTCACCTTCCCTCCAGGTCCCCAGGTGAGGTTTACCTTCCTTCCAGGTCCCCAGGTGAGGTTCACCTTCCCTCCAGGTCCCCAGATGAGGTTCACCTTCCTTCCAGGTTCCCAGGTGAGGTTCACCTTCCTTCCAGGTCCCAGGTGAGGTTCACCTTCCTTCCAGGTTCCCAGGTGAGGTTCACCTTCCTTCCAGGTCCCCAGGTGAGGTTCACCTTCCTTCCAGGTTCCCAGGTGAGGTTCACCTTCCCTCCAGGTCCCCAGGTGAGGTTCACCTTCTCTCCAGGTCACCAAGTGAGGTTTGCCTTCCCTCCAGGTTCCCAGGTGAGGTTCACCTTCCCTCCAGGTTCCCAGGTGAGGTTCACCTTCCCTCCAGGTCACCAAGTGAGGTTCACCTTCCCTCCAGGTCCCCAGGTGAGGTTCATCTTCCCTCCTTCAATGCCCCGGGAAAGACTCACCTTCATTTTCCAGCCCCAGGTGAGGTTCATCTTCCCCCAGGTCCCCAGGGAGGTTCACTTCTCCTCCACCCCAGGTCAGGCCTCACCTTCCCCATGGTAACCTAGAGTGAGGCTCTTACCTTTTCAGGTCTCCCAGAGTGAGGTCAGTCCTTCCTCCAGGTCCCCAGGTAGAGGTTCACTTCCTCTCCCAGGCTCCAAGTCAGTTATCTCTTCCTAGCAGGTCCTCCCAGTGAGTCCCCAAATTTCCCTTCCTGACACTCTAGGTGAGAATACTTCACATCCGGACTTATTTCGTCTCAACTTCATTCCCTCTCGGACCATATGAAGATTCTGTCCCTATCCCCTAGTTCATTCCTCTCAGTATTTTATATGTCGTTATCAATCGTCCCTCCTCATTCATTCGTCCTCCAGTGTTGTTAAGGTCCGATTTTCTCTATCAACCTTCTCATCGTAGGACCATTACCCCTATAGTCTCCGAAGGACTCAGTCTTTGTTGCTAAACCTTCGGCATACCTTTCTCCACATTTTTGACCGCATTCCTTCTGACATCTAAGGTGTGGGTTCCACACTGGTACTGCATACTCTAATATAGGCCTGATGGCCATAGTGTTTGCCAGGCGACCATATGCTGCAGCAGTTATTTGGTTGATGTGCGCCTCAGGGAATATGCTCGGTATGATGCTGACCCAAAGGTCCTTCTCCTTGAATGAGGTTTGCAGCCTTTGCCCTTTTCCCTTCCCCCCGAGCCTGCACTCCGTCTGCGGTCTTCTTTGTCCTTCCCTAAGCTTTATAACTTTGCGCTTGGTGGGATTAAACTCCAGAAGCCATTTGTCAGACCAAGCTTGCAGCCTGTCCAGATCCCCTTTGTAGTCCTACCTGGTCTTCGTCCACTTGTATTCTCCACATTAGCTTCTCGTCGTCTGCAAACTGGAACACCTCTGACTCTGTCCCTTCCGTCATGTCATTCACGATTATAAGAAATAGTGTGTGTGTACTCATCTAATTGTACTCATTTATTTGTGGTTGCAGGGGTCGATTCATAGCTCCTGGCCCCGCCACTTAACTGGTCGCCACTAGGTCCACTCTCTCCCTGCTCCATGAGCTTTATCACACCTCTTCTTAGAGCTATATATGGTACCTGCCTCCACTACCTCACTTCAGAGACTGTTCCACTCCATGACAACGCTGACTGAAAAAATATGTCCTAACATTCCTGTGACTCATCTGAATCTTCAACTTCCAGTTGTGACCCCTTGTTGTTGTGTCCCATCTCTGGAACATCTTGTCTCTGTCCACCTTGTCGATTCCTCTCAGTATTTTATATGTCGTTATCATGTCCTCCCTGTCCCTCTTGTCCTCCAGTGTTGTCAGGTCGAGTTCTCTTAATCTTTCCTCGTAGGACATGCCCCTTAACTCCAGGACTAGTCTCGTTGCAAATCTTTGCACTTTCTCTAGTTCCCTGACGTGCTTTGCCAGGTGTGGGTTCCAAACTGGAGCTGCATACTCCAATATGGGTCTGACGTACTCAGTGTATAGGGTCCGGAATGACTCCTTACAGAGCTGTCAGAATGATATTCTTAGGTTCGCTAGGCACCAATATGCTGCAGTAGTTATTTGGTTGATGTGCGCCTCAGGAGATGTGCTCGGTATTATACACACTCCAAGATCCTTTCCTTGAGTGAGGTTTTCAGTCTTTGGCCCCCTAGACTGTACTTTGTCGGCGGTATTATTTACCCTTCCCCGATCTTCATGACTTTGCACTTGGTGGGGTTGAACTCCAGGAGCAAGTTGCTGGACCAGACCTGCAGCCTGTCCAGATCCCTCTGTAGTCCTGCCTTGTCCTCCTCTGACTGAGTTCTTCTCATTAACTTCACATCATCTGCAAACAGGGACACTTCTGAGTCTATTTCTTCCCTCATGTTATTCACATATGCCAGAAACAGCACCGGTCCTAGGACTGACCCCTGTGGAACCTCGCTCGTCACAGGCGCCCACTCTGACACCTCATCAGGTACCATGATTCGTTGATGCTTTCCCGTCAAGTATTCTCTAATCCATTGTAGTGCCTTCCCTGTTATCCCTGCCTGGTCCTCCAGCTTTTGCACTAATCTCTTGTGTGGAATTGTGTCAAAAGCCTTCTTACAGTCCAAGAAAACGCAGTCTACCCACCCGTCTCTCTCTTGTCTTATTGCTGTCACCCTGTCATAGAACTCTAGTAGATTTGTGACACAGGATTTCCAGTCTCTGATTCTGTGTTGGTTGTCGCTGATAATCTTCTCCATGACTTTGCATACTATACATATAAGTGACACTGGTCTGTAGTTTAAAAATTGGGACTACATTTGCTGTTTTCCATAACTCAGGTATTCGGTCTGTTTCGCTATAGATGTGTTGAAGATTATTGTTAATGGTACAAAAAACGCATCTGCTCCCTTTCTCGGGACCCACCAAGCGATGTTATCTGGCCGCATAGCCTTTGAGATATCTAGTTCGCTTAGCAGCCTCTTCACCTTCTCCTCGGTTGTATGCATTGTGTCCAGCACTTGTTGGCGTATCCCACCTCTCAGTTTTTCTGGAGTCCTTTCTATCTCTACTGTGAATACATCTTTGAATCTCATGTTGAGCTCCTCACATACTTCAAGGTCGTTCCTTGTAAACTCCCCTCATTCCTTCCTCAGCCTGATTACCTGTTGTTTTCTTCCTAATGTGACTACAACAGTTTCGGGTCAGACTTGACTTTCGCTAATATGTCATTTTCATATTGTCGTTGGGCCTCCCTCCTTACCTGTGAATATTCATTTCTTGCTCATCGACTACTCTCCTAATCCTCCTGGGTCCTTTGCCTTGGTTTTAGCCTCTCTACACATTTGGGTGAACCAAGGGCTCGTCCTGTCTTCTCATTATGTCTGTTGCCCTTGGGCACAAATCTCTCCTCCGCTTCTTTGCATATTGTTGTCACATATTCCATCATATTCTCTGTCCCACTGGACCTCGTGCAGGAAATTCCTCATGCCTGTTTAGTGTGTGTGAGCAAAAAAACAACAATTTAATTACACCTAGATAATGACCAACAAACAAAAATATGTAAACTAAATAAAAAGATCAGCGTTAATGGAAACAACACATTACATAAAAGAAAGCGCTAAACTCATACGGCTCACATAGCAAAAATTAATAAGTGCCTTACCTATTCGACAGGAATTAAGTTTCGGGTGATCTTATCACTTATTATAAGAACATAAGAATGGAGGTGCACTGCAGGAGGCCTACTGACTCATACAAAGCAGGTCCTCAAAACCAACTAGCACTCATTTATAAGAGCATAAGAACATAAAAATTCATGGATTCGTGAGAGGTCGTTCCTGCCTGACAAATTTACTGACATTATTTAATAAAGCATTTGAGGCAGTAGATAACGATAAAGAATATGTTGTAGTTTATTTGGATTTCAGTAAAGCCTTCGATAGAGTACCTCACAAAAGTAGCAGCTCATTGTATAGGAGGTAAAGTTCTAGCATGGATAGAGGCATGGCTTACCAATAGAAAGCAGAGAGTTTCCATTAATGGGGTCACATCTGAATGGGGACCTGTCACAAGTGACGTTCCACAAGGATCAGTTTTAGACCCATTGTTGTTCATAATTTACATTAATGACCTTGATGAGGGAATTACAAGTGACATGAGTAAATTTGCTGATGATACAAAAATAGGCCGTTTGATTCATTTTGATGAGGATATCAATGAACTCCAGGAGGATTTGGACAAATTAAAGTCTTGGTCTGAAAAGTGGCAGATGAAGTTCAATGTGGACAAGTGCAAAGTCCTAGTCCTTGGTAATGAAAATAACCATCGAAGTTATAAACTAGGTGAAGTAGAGCTTGATCATACAGAATGTGAAAAATACTTGGGAGTCATAGTAAGCAGAAATCTAAACCAAGACAACAGTGCCTAAGTGTGCTAGTCTAAAGTTGTTTACAACTCTATATCATAGTGAGCTCACTTAATTATGCAGCTCAGTTTGTCTCCTTACTACAGGATGGATATGATTCATTGGAGAATATACAGAGAAGAATAACTAAATTGATTTATTGTATAAGGAATCTTCACTCTCTGGAGAGACATAGAATGATAGGAGATATCTTCGAGGTGTATAAGTGGATGATTTGCATAAACAAAGGTGATATTATTAAAACACTGAGGATATCGAATCAGGTAAGAAAGAGAAATAACGGATTTAAGTTAGATAAATTTAGATTTAGAAAGGACATCGGAAAGTACTGGTTTTCAGAGTTGTGGATGAGTGGAACAATCTTCCGAGTATGGTAATCGAGGCTAGGACCTGGGTAGACAAAATGAGTGAGCGCTGGGTGAGATTGGTGCGTGGTCCGGAGTAATCTTGTAGCGGTGGTTTGATAGGACCTGCCTTGATGGGCCAGTAGGCTTTCTGCAGTGTTCCTCCATTCTTATTTTCTTATGAATGGAGGAACACTGCAGAAGGCCTACTGGCCCATACAAGGCAGTCCTTATCAAAACCACAGCTACCCAAGAATTACTCCGGTACCCACGACACCAATCTCACCCAGCGCTTCCCATTCGTATATTTGTCTACCCAGGGTCCTAGCCTCGATTACCATACTCGGAAGATTGTTCCACTCATCCACAATTCTGTTTAAAAACCAGTAGTTTCCGATGTCCTTTCTAAATCTAAATTTATCTTTCTTAAATCTGTTATTTCTCGTTCTTTCCTGATTCGATAGCCTCAGTATTTTATTAATATCAGCTTTGTTTATGCCCATCATCCAGTTATACACTTCGATGACATCTTCCCTCATTCTACTTCTCTATAGAGAGTGAATATTCAAGGCTCGAAGTCTATCTTCATACGGGAGATTCCTTATACAGTAAATCATTTTAGTCATCCTTCTCAGTATGTTCTACAATGAATCTACATCAATCCTGTAGTAAGGACAACAAACTGAGCGGCTTAATCTAAGTGAGGACTCACTAGTGATGTATAGAGCTGTAAAATAACTTTTAGACTTCTGTTACTTATATACTTCTAACGCTTTAGCGTGGCCATCTAGAGGGGGAACGCCTCCTACTTTCTCGACTGCAGTCTGTAATAGACTGCGGTAATTACTAACCTCTAACTTATCGTTTTCTTTTATATTTCTAAGCCTGCCTGAGTGCCGCTTAATAAGACCCGTAATAAAATATGAACTGGGTGGCATTTATTGAAATATGAGTGAGCGCTCAAGCAGGTACCTGGCCGCTTGAGTGGTTACTTTTATTTTACCCAGAGTTCACCAGAGCTTAGTAATTAAATAAGACCAGATACTCTCTCTTATAGAAATAATTCCTCTCTGTCTCTCTCTCTCCCTACTAATATTCGTTCCCTCCCTTCCTCCCTCCTTCATCCCTCCCTTCCTCCCTCCTCCATCCCTCCCTTCCTCCCTCCTCCATCCCTCCCTTCCTCCCTCCTCCACTCCTTCACTCATACTTCACAAAGATTAACAATTAGAGAATCTCATAAAACAATACGTGAAGTGTCTTGTAGGTAAGATGCAGGAGGGAGGAGGGAGGAGGGAGGAGGGTAGGGGTGGTAGTAAAGATGGAGGGAAGAGGAAGAAGAAGCAGGGAGTGGTAGTGAAGAGGGGGTAATGAAGTTGGGGGGTATTGCAGAAGGTAGTGAAGAGAGAGGGAGGAGGGAGGAGGAGGTAGGGAAGAGGGAGGTGTGATAGTGAAGAGAATGGGGAGGAGGGAGGAGAGGGAGTAAGTGAAGAGAGAGGGAGGGTTGGAGGGAGAGGAGGTAAGGAAGAGAGAGGGAGGGTTGAGGGAGAGGAGGTAGGAAGAGAGAGGGAGGGTTGGAGGGAGAGTGAGGTAAGGAAGAGAGAGGGAGGGTTGGAGGGAGAGTGAGGTAAGGAAGAGAGAGGGAGGGTTGGAGGGAGAGTGAGGTAAGGAGAGAGAGGGAGGGTTGGAGGGAGAGTGAGGTAAGGAAGAGAGAGGGAGGGTTGGAGGGAGAGTGAGGTAAGGAAGAGAGAGGGAGGGTTGGAGGGAGAGTGAGGTAAGGAAGAGAGAGGGAGGGTTGGAGGGAGAGTGAGGTAAGGAAGAGAGAGGGAGGGTTGGAGGGAGAGTGAGGTAAGGAAGAGAGAGGAGGTAGCAGGAGGTGAGGATCAAGGATCAGAGAGATGCAGGTTCGACTCACCCGATAGGATCCTTCACCACCATCATTGATTGGGTCAGAGTATTGCAACTGCGGGATATGTGTGTGTAGTGTTCATGTTGTGGAATAGTTGTAGATGCAGTGTGGGATCAGTTGGGATAGGATGCATACCCTTACTTTATGTCAATATTGGATTACATTCGTATGTGGTAGTTATTAGTTGAAAATGTGATATTTTCGGATACGAACATAGATTTATTTGTGGATAACATTTGGATCATTATTTGAAAAAGTGATATACAGACACTCAGACATTTTTGTGATCGACATTGTATATTATTAAAATATATGTACATACATATTTTATATATATATATATATATATATATAAATTTTTATATATATATATATATATATATATATATATATAAAAAAAATTTTTTTTTTTTTTATTATTATTATTATTAACACATCGGCCGATTCCCACCAAGGCAGGGTGGCCCGAAAAAGAAAAACTTTCATCATCATTCACTCCATCACTGTCTTGCCAGAGGGGTGCTTTACACTACCTCCTTCAGAGTGCAGACACTGTACTTCCCATCTCCAGGACTCATGTCCGGCCTGCCGGTTTCCCTGAATACCTTCATAAAATGTTAACATATGAGAGGTTTTTACAAAGTAGAAGTGATGCAAGGAGGGAAGAGTATATGGAGAGAAAAAGAGAGGTTAAGAGACTGGAGAAGCAATGTAAAAAGAGAGCAAATGAGAGAGTGGGTGAGATGTTATCAACAAATTTGGTTGAAAATAAGAAAAAGTTTTGGAGTGAGATTAATAAGTTGAGGAAGCCTAGAGAACAAATGGATTTGACAGTTAAAAATAGGAGAGGAGAGTTATTAAATGGAGAGTTAGAGGTATCGGGGAGATGGAGGGAATATTTTGAGGAGTTGTTAAATGTTGATGAAGACAAGGAAGCTGTGATTTCGTGTATAGGGCAAGGAGGAATAACATCTTATAGGAGTGAGGAAGAGCCAGTTGTGAGTGTGGGGGAAGTTCGTGAGGCAGTGGGTAGAATGAAAGGGGGATAAAGATAGAAATGTTAAAAGCAGGTGGGGATATAGTTTTGGAGTGGTTGGTGCTATTATTTAATAAATGTATGGAAGAGGGTAAGGTACCTAGGGATTGGCAGAGAGCGTGTATTGTTCCTTTGTATAAAGGCAAATTGGACAGAAGAGAGTGCAAAAATTATAGGGGAATAAGTCTGTTGAGTGTACCTGGTAAAGTGTATGGTAGAGTTATTATTGAAAGAATTAAGAGTAAGACAGAGAGCAGGATAGCAGATGAACAAGGGGGCTTTAGGGTTCTAAGAAGCAAGATCGCAAACCACCTAGATACCCATCAGTTACACAACCCAGGGCAACACGGGTTTAGAGCAGGTCGCTCCTACCTGTCCCAGCTCCTGGACCACTATGACAGGGTCCTGGATGCTGTTGAGGATAAATAAAATACAGATGTAGTATACACAGATTTTGCAAAAGCTTTTGACAAGTGTGACCATGGTGTAATAGAGCGCAAAATGCGTGATAAAGGAATAACAGGAAAGTTGGTAGATGGATCTATAACTTCCTGACAAATAGAACACAAAGAGTAATAGTAAACAGAGTAAAGTCCGAGGCAGCTACGGTGAAAAGCTCTGTTCCACAAGGCACAGTACTCGCTCCCATTCTATTCCTCATCCTCATTTCTGACATAGACAAAGATGTAAGCCATAGCTCCGTGTCTTCCTTTGCGGATGACACCCGGATTGCCATGGCAGTGACCTCCATTGAAGACACCGCAAGACTCCAAGCGGATATCAACCAAATCTTCAAATAAGAACATAAGAACATAAGAAAGAAGGAACACTGCAGCAGGCCTACTGGCCCATGCGAGGCAGGTCCAAATCTCCCACCGACTTAAGCCAATGCCCCGACCCATCCAGGTCAGGTTACATTCACTTAAGGAAGGAGCACGGCATCTGACCTAGTAGCACAAACTAGTCAGGTCCAACTCACACCCACCCGCACCCACTCATATATTTATCCAGCCTATTTTTAAAACTACACAACGTTTTAGCCTCTATAACTGTACTCGGGAGTTTGTTCCACTCATCGACAACTCTATTACCAAACCAATGCTTTCCTATATCCTTCCTGAATCTGAATTTATCCAACTTAAAGCCATTGCTGCGAGTCCTGTCAATACTAGATATTTTTAGCACGCTATTTACATCACCTTTATTTATTCCTGTTTTCCATTTATACACCTCAATCATATCCCCCCTAATTCTACGCCTTTCTAGAGAGTGCAGATTCAGGGCCCTCAGTCTATCCTCATAGGGAAGATTTCTGATACATGGAATCAACTTAGTCATCCTCCTTTGTACGTTTTCCAGAGCATTTATATCCATTCTGTAATACGGTGACCAAAACTGTGCAGCATAATCTAGATGAGGCCTCACCAAGGATATATAGAGTTGAAGAACAACCTGAGGACTCCTATTATTTATGCTTCTTGATATGAAGCCAAGGATTCTGTTCGCTGGTCCACTCAATATGAAGTTCAATGAGGAGAAATTTCAACTACTCCGATATGGAAAACTTGAGGAAATAAAAAATGTATCAAGGTATACGACAAATTCTAACCATACAATAGAGCAAAAAAGAAATGTGAAGGACTTGGGAGTGATAATGTCAGAGGATCTCGCTTTTAAAGACCACAACAATGTATGTACCTCATCGGCTAGGAAAATGATAGGATGTATAATGAGAACCTTCAAAACTAGGGACGCCAAGCCCATGATGACACTCTTCAAATCACTTGTTCTCTCTAGGCTGGAATACTGCTGTACACTAACAGCCCCCTTCAAGGCTGGCGACATTGCAGACCTGGAGAGTGTACAAAGAACTTTCACAGCACACATAAGTACGATAAAGCACCTAAATTACTGGGAACGGTTGAAGGTCCTTGATCTGTATTCCCTGGAACGCAGGCGAGAGAGATACATGATAATATACACTTGGAAGGTCCTGGGGGGATTGGTACCAAACTTGCACACGAAAATCACTCCCTATGAAAGCAAAAGACTCGGCAGGAGATGCAACATTCCCCCGATGAAAAGCAGGGGCGCCACGAGTACACTGAGAGACAACACAATAAGTGTCCGGGGCCCAAGACTGTTCAACTGCCTCCCAGCATACATTAAGGGGATTACCAATAGACCCCTGGCTATCTTCAAGAAGGCACTGGACAGGCACCTAAAGTCAGTACCTGACCAACCAGGCTGTGGTTTGTACGTCAGTTTGCGTACGGCCGGCAGTAACAGCCTGGTTGATCAGACCCTGATCCATCATGAGGCCTGGTCTCAGACCGAGCCGCGGGGGCGTTGACGCCCGAAACACTCTCCAGGTAAACTCCAGGTAAACCACGGCTGAAAGAATACACAAACAGCCCTTCACGTACGAGACTCAAACTTATGTCGTAATTTCAGTGTCGTATGTGCGGGTTATCTGCGTAATGGATACACTAGGTGTAAAGAGTACACCGGGTGATGTTGCAGCGGACACCAGGTCATGAATGGACGCCAGGAAATGAAAACTCTGATGAAGAGGTGGAGAAAAAGGCGAGAAAAACGGGAATGGCAATATGACTAAAACACACACACATACACACACAGTCAAGGTAACCAGAACTGAGGTACGATGTATGGTACGACGGATACGAGGTATGGTACGACGGGTTAGAGGTGTGGTACGATGGCTGCGAGGTATGGTACGACGGGTACGAGGTATTGTACAACGGATACGAGGTATGGTACGATAGATACGGGGTGTGGTACAACATATACGAAGTATGGTACAACAGGTAGGGTGTATGGAACAACATATACGAGGTATGGCACAACAAATACGAGGTATGGTACAACAGATACGAGGTATGGTACAACAGATACGAGGTATGGTACAACAGATACGAGGTATGGTACAACAGATACGAGGTATGGTACAACAAATACGAGGTATAGCACAACAGATTCGAGATATGATACAGCAGATACGAGATATAATAATAATAATAATAATAATAATAATAATAATATATAATAATAATAATAATAATAATAATAATAATAATAATAATAATAATAATAATTATAATAATATCTTTATTTACTACAAGTACATGTACAAGGTATACTGACATCAATGACATACTACTATATAAAGAACCGCTTGTTATGCAGAGCATTTCGGGCAAATTAGGTCAGTGTCCCAGGATGCGACCCACACCAGTCCACTAACACCCAGGTACCCATTTTACTGATGGGTGAACATAGACAACAGGTGTAAAGAAACACGCCCAGACCCTCGCCGTGTGAAGTGAGAGCTTTAGCCATCAGGCCAACAGATACAACAGATACGAGATATGATACAACAGATATGAGATATGATACAACAGATACGAGATATGATACAACAAATACGAGATATGATACAACAAATACGAGATATGATACAACAAATACGAGATATGATACAACAAATACGAGATATGATACAACATATACGAGATATGATACAACAAATACGAGATATGATACAACAGATACGAGATATGATACAACATATACGAGGGTATTAAGTGGGTGAGGTGTGTGGAACAGAAGAAGTGGTGTTTAAGTGATGGAGATACAAAATGTTTTGAGCGAGTATGAAGCAAACTATATGTGTAGAAAGAAACATTATATTTTGGACAAGGAGGAATGAGAATAATAAGAGTGAATAGGAAGTGAGTTAGTGAAGCAGCAAGTAGGATGAACGTGGGAAAGAAGTATGAATGGGATTTTTTTTTTTAAACGAATTGGAATAAGGTATGGGAATGATTGGTACACTGAGGGTTCACTTTCAACCGTCCTACCCTGATATATCGTCTCATATTCCTCGGCCAAATTCTGCACTTTAAGATAAGATTGGTTCGGATTTTGAACTTGGAGGGTTAACCACCCAGGGTAGCGCAAGAAAGTACTGTCATCTGCAAACAGCAACTGTGACAACTCTTAATTTATAACAGATTCAATAACTTTTTAAGATCACACCTCTCCCTAACACTCAAGCGTCACCTTATCACCATCTCAGCTATAACACTACTAGTAAGCACAGTGACCTCACCAGCACTACTAGTAAGCACAGTGACCTCACCAGCACTACTAGTAAGCACAGTGACCTCACCAGCACTACTAGTAAGCACAGTGACCTCACCAGCACTACTAGTAAGCACAGTGACCTCACCAGCACTACTAGTAAGCACAGTGACCTCACCAGCACTAGTAGTAAGAACAGTGACCTCACCAGCACTACTAGTAAGCACAGTGACCTCACCAGCACTACTAGTAAGCACAGTGACCTCACCAGCACTACTAGTAAGCACAGTGACCTCACCAGCACTAGTAGTAAGAACAGTGACCTCACCAGCACTACTAGTAAGCACAGTGACCTCACCAGCACTACTAGTAAGCACAGTGACCTCACCAGCACTACTAGTAAGCACAGTGACCTCACCAGCACTACTAGTAAGCACAGTGACCTCACCAGCACTACTAGTAAGCACAGTGACCTCACCAGCACTACTAGTAAGCACAGTGACCTCACCAGCACTACTAGTAAGCACAGTGACCTCACCAGCACTACTAGTAAGCACAGTGACCTCACCAGCACTACTAGTAAGCACAGTGACCTCACCAGCACTACTAGTAAGCACAGTGACCTCACCAGCACTAGTAGTAAGAACAGTGACCTCACCAGCACTACTAGTAAGCACAGTGACCTCACCGTCACTACTAGTAAGCACAGTGACCTCACCAGCACTACTAGTAAGCACAGTGACCTCACCGGCACTACTAGTAAGAACAGTGACCTCACCAGCACTACTAGTAAGCACAGTGACCTCACCAGCACTACTAGTAAGCACAGTGACCTCACCAGCACTACTAGTGAGCACAGTGACCTCACCAGCACTACTAGTAAGCACAGTGACCTCACCAGCACTACTAGTGAGCACAGTGACCTCACCAGCACTACTAGTAAGCACAGTGACCTCACCAGCACTACTAGTAAGCACAGTGACCTCACCAGCACTACTAGTAAGCACAGTGACCTCACCAGCACTACTAGTAAGCACAGTGACCTCACCAGCACTACTAGTGAGCACAGTGACCTCACCAGCACTACTAGTAAGCACAGTGACCTCACCAGCACTACTAGTGAGCACAGTGACCTCACCAGCACTACTAGTAAGCACAGTGACCTCACCAGCACTACTAGTAAGCACAGTGACCTCACCAGCACTACTAGTAAGCACAGTGACCTCACCAGCACTACTAGTAAGCACAGTGACCTCACCAGCACTACTAGTAAGCACAGTGACCTCACCAGCACTACTAGTAAGCACAGTGACCTCACCAGCACTACTAGTAAGCACAGTGACCTCACCAGCACTACTAGTAAGAACAGTGACCTCACCAGCACTACTAGTAAGCACAGTAACCTCACCACACTACTAGTGAGCACAGTGACCTCACCAGCACTACTAGTAAGCACAGTGACCTCACCAGCACTACTAGTAAGCACAGTGACCTCACCAGCACTACTAGTAAGCACAGTGACCTCACCAGCACTACTAGTAAGCACAGTGACCTCACCAGCACTACTAGTAAGCACAGTGACCTCACCAGCACTACTAGTAAGCACAGTGACCTCACCAGCACTACTAGTAAGCACAGTGACCTCACCAGCACTACTAGTAAACACAGTGACCTCACCAGCACTACTAGTAAGCACAGTGACCTCACCAGCACTACTAGTAAGCACAGTGACCTCACCAGCACTTGTGTAAGTCTTACTGTTATTGACACACTTTCCTTCACAACCTGAGCCAGAATCTTCTCATATAAGTAAGACATTTGATAACTGGCTATGTACTTCATATCACAGAACGGGTGGGAGTCGAACCCAGGGCAGGTGAGTCTTAATACTCACAAGCCAGTGTGTTAACTACTGAACCAGCTGGCTGTAATAGTATTCATCCAAATAGGTATATTTCTATACAACATGGGGCGGTTAGCATGGGCCACCACTGTGACCACAAATGCAGTTTTCTCAGATGAATCCCACATCAACGTGGCTGTGTTGTGCTCTAGCTCAAGTCCCCTCAAAGCCGCTCTCATCACTCACGAAATCGTGATAAAACGATTGCAAACAAATCGTGTTTGAAGTCGTATTATTATGATTTCGTGGGTCATTTATATCATATATTTGCAACATTAGCAACATTAGCAACATTAGCAACATCACTTCCAGGAAACCTTCTCCTCAGACACTTCAAGACCACAAACCTAACAAACAGTTAATTCTTCTTATTGATAGACTGAACACATGACTCCAGGCTAGGGGACTGATTACCTCAAAACTCCTCCTTATCTTTCATTGTTATCTTTACTGGACTGAAGAAATCACCAGCTGGCGAAACGTTTCCTCAATAAAGATGATTGAGTAAACGTTCCAGACATTAACTTGTCTAACTCCACAGTCTTGAAGATTGTTCAGTTGGGTATCATTATTGTTGAAACGTTTCGCCCACACAGTGGGTTTCTTCAGTCACATACAGAGGCAGCAGCAGCAGCAGTAGTGAAATAAGATGATATAATTAGTCTTCTTCACCAGTCATACTTTATCTTTCAATAATTTCATTAATCACATTACTGCCATAAACGTCATGAATTGTCAGATTTATTCGCATAAATTTACTGATTCACCTCTCTCATGTCTCTCTGTGACTCCCACCTTCATCTCCACTCACTTCCTTCGCACTTCCGGCTCCTTCCTTCTTCTATTAGATCCCATTCCTTGTTGTGCCAACCATGAAATTCAGTCTTCCACTGCATTACCGACCTTCAATAATTTCTCAATTTTTTCTCTCAGTCTGCTCAACTCTCATCACGCACCACCACACCAGTCTTACTAACAGTCTTACTAACAGTCTTACTAACAGTCTTACTAACAGTCTTACTAACAGTCTTACTCACAGTCTTACTAACAGTCTTACTAACAGTCTTACTAACAGTCTTACTAACAGTCTTACAAGCAACAGTCTTCACCTACACAGTCTTACTTACAGTCTTACTAACAGTCTTCACACTTCAGTCTTACTAACAGTCTTCACACTCCAGTCTTACTAACAGTCTTACTTACAGTCTTACTAACAGTCTTACTTACAGTCTTAATAACAGTCTTCACACACAGTCTTGCAACAGCCTTCCCTCCAGTCTTAACATCAGTCTTCCACACCAGTCTTATAACAGTTTTTCACACCCCAGTCTTACTAACAGTCTTCACACTCCAGTCTTACTAACAGTCTTACTAACAGTCTTCACACTACAGTCTTACTAACAGTCTTACTAACAGTCTTACTAACAGTCTTCACACACCAGTCTTACTAACAGTCTTACTTACACTCTTACTAACAGTCTTACTAACAGTCTTAATAACAGTCTTCACACTACAGTCTTACTAACAGTCTTACTAACAGTCTTCACACTTCAGTCTTACTAACAGTCTTCACACTCCAGTCTTACTAACAGTCTTACTTACAGTCTTACTAACAGTCTTACTAACAGTCTTACTAACAGTCTTCACACACCAGTCTTACTAACAGTCTTCACACTCCAGTCTTACTAACAGTCTTCACACTACAGTCTTACTAACAGTCTTACTAACAGTCTTACTAACAGTCTTACTAACAGTCTTACTAACAGTCTTACTAACAGTCTTCACACTACAGTCTTACTAACAGTTTCACTACAGTCTTACTAACAGTCTTCACATAACAGTCTTACTACAGTCTTACTACAGTCTTACTAACAGTCTTCCACTCAGTCTTACTAACAGTCTTCACACCAGTCTTACTAACAGTCTTCACACCCAGTCTTACTAACAGTCTTACTAACAGTCTTACTAACAGTCTTACTAACAGTCTTACTAACAGTCTTCACACACAAGTCTTACTAACAGTCTTACTAACAGTCTTACTAACAGTCTTCACACACCAGTCTTACTAACAGTCTTCACACACAAGTCTTACTAACAGTCTTCACACACCAGTCTTACTAACAGTCTTACTAACAGTCTTCACAATTCAGTCTTACTAACAGTCTTACTAACAGTCTTCACACACCAGTCTTACTAACAGTCTTACTAACAGTCTTACTAACAGTCTTACTAACAGTCTTACTAACAGTCTTACTAACAGTCTTACTAACAGTCTTACACAGTCTTCTAACAGTCTTACACAGTCTTACTAACAGTCTTCACACCCAGTCTTACTAACAGTCTTACTAACAGTCTTACTAACAGTCTTACTAACAGTCTTACTAACAGTCTTACTAACAGTCTTCACAACAGTCTTACTAACAGTCTTACAACAGTCTCCACAGTCTTACTAACAGTCTTCACACTCCAGTCTTACTAACAGTCTTACTAACAGTCTTACAACAGTCTTACTAACAGTCTTACTAACAGTCTTACTAACAGTCTTACTAACAGTCTTACTAACAGTCTTCACACTACAGTCTTACTAACAGTCTTCTACATCTTAACAGTCTTACTAACCAGTCTTACTAACAGTCTTACACACGTCTTACTAACAGTCTTACTAACAGTCTTACTAACAGTCTTCTACACTCTACTCAGTCTTACTAACAGTCTTCACACTACAGTCTTACTAACAGTCTTCACACTCCAGTCTTACTAACAGTCTTACTTACAGTCTTACTAACAGTCTTACTTACAGTCTTAATAACAGTCTTCACACACCAGTCTTACTAACAGTCTTCACACTCCAGTCTTAATAACAGTCTTCACACACCAGTCTTACTAACAGTCTTCACACACCAGTCTTACTAACAGTCTTCACACTCCAGTCTTACTAACAGTCTTACTAACAGTCTTCACACACAAGTCTTACTAACAGTCTTACTAACAGTCTTACTAACAGTCTTCAACAGTCTTACTAACAGTCTTACTAACATCTTACTAACAGTCTTACAACAGTCTTATAACAGTCTTAAAACAGTCTTACAACAGTCTTACTAACAGTCTTACTTCAGTCTACTAACAGTCTTCACACCAGTCTTACTAACAGTCTTACTACAGTCTTACAACAGTCTTACTAACAGTCTTACAACAGTCTTCAACAGTCTTACTAACAGTCTTCACACCCAGTCTTACTAACAGTCTTACTACAGTCTTACTAACAGTCTTACTAACAGTCTTACTAACAGTCTTACTAACAGTCTTACCTCAACAGTCTTACTAACAGTCTTACTACAGTCTTACTAACAGTTTACACACAGTCTTACAACAGTCTTCACACTCCATCTTACTAACAGTCTTACTAACAGTCTTATAACAGTCTTCACACTCAGTCTTACTAACAGTCTTCACACCAGTCTTACTAACAGTCTTCACACCAGTCTTACTAACAGTCTTCACACACAGTCTTACTAACAGTCTTACCTAACAGTCTTACTAACAGTCTTCACACTACAGTCTTACTAACAGTCTTCACACTACCAGTCTTACTAACAGTCTTCACACTACAGTCTTACTAACAGTCTTCACACTCCAGTCTTACTAACAGTCTTCACACTAACAGTCTTACTAACAGTCTTCACACAGTCTTACTACAGTCTTACACACAGTCTTACTAACAGTCTTCACACACAGTCTTACTAACAGTCTTACATAACAGTCTTACTAACAGTCTTACTACAGTCTTACTAACAGTCTTCACACTACAGTCTTACTAACAGTCTTCACACTACCAGTCTTACTAACAGTCTTCACACTACCAGTCTTACTAACAGTCTTCACAGTCTTACTAACAGTCTTACTACGTACAAGTCTTACTAACAGTCTTCAACAGTCTTACACAGTCTTACTAACAGTCTTCACACTACAGTCTTACTAACAGTCTTCCACACTACAGTCTTACTAACAGTCTTACTAACAGTCTTACTAACAGTCTTACTAACAGTCTTACTAACAGTCTTAATAACAGTCTTCACACTACAGTCTTACTAACAGTCTTACCCTAAGCAGTCTTCACACTTCAAAGTCTTACTAACAGTCTTCACACTCCAGTCTTACTAACAGTCTTCCCTTACAGTCTTACTAACAGTCTTCACACTACAGTCTTATTTAAACAGTTTTACTAACAGTCTTCACACATCAGTCTTACTAACAGTCTTACTAACAGCCTTCACACACCAGTCTTACTAACAGTCTTACTTACAGTCTTAATAACAGTCTTCACACACCAGTCTTACTAACAGTCTTCACACACCAGTCTTACTAACAGTCTTCACACTCCAGTCTTACTAACAGTCTTACTAACAGTCTTACTAACAGTCTTCACACTACAGTCTTACTAACAGTTTTACTAACAGTCTTCACACATCAGTCTTACTAACAGTCTTCACACACCAGTCTTACTAACAGTCTTCACACACCAGTCTTACTAACAGTCTTCACACTCCAGTCTTACTAACAGTCTTACTAACAGTCTTACTAACAGTCTTCACACACCAGTCTTACTAACAGTCTTACTAACAGTAGTTTCAGTGCTTCTTTAAGGTGGTTTCTACTTATTTATACCTTTCCATTTTTTTGTTTTTTTACAAAATTTACCACCAGTTGTCTCTCGCATTTTTTCATTTGCTCTTTTTTAACACTCTTTTTCCATTATTTCAAGCGTCATTTTGCTTATTGCAACATTTCAACATCATCACAACATTTCAACATCATCACAACATTTCAACATCACAACATTTCAACATCATCACAACATTTCAACATCATCACAACATTTCAACATCACAACATTTCAACATCCTGTTAACTTTCTAACCTGTGTTTCTCCCATCACATCATCATTATTATTCCTCTCACTAACATTTATTTTCATTAACTGATTCACGTTTACTTAGTAAGTAAGTAAGTAAGTAAGTAAGTAAGTAAGTAAGTAAGTAAGTAAGTAAGTAAGTAAGTAAGTAAGTAAGTAAGTAAGTAAGTTTATTCAGGTATACACAAATACAGTTACACAGATTATCATACATAACAGCATATGTGTATAGAATCTAGGAAAACCCAAAAAAGTCAGTCATAGTGACTTATTTCCATTGGGGTCTCGTTTAATTCCACTATTCTTTGGATTTCTACTTCACTTTTTTCTTCTTTTTGGTAATTACATACAGGAAAGGGGTCGTCATCCCCTTTTGTTCACACTGAATCCTCTAAATATGTCTCGTCAACCTGCTTGACTGCCTGGAAAGGATCGTAATCTTTCTTAACAAGAGAACTCAAGGGTTGGAAAGTTACTAGGTTAGAAACTATTAAGAGAAAGAAAGGAAGATTTATAATCAACGTAAACATAAAATAATAAGACTGATCACTCATCTTAAATTGTTTACAAGTTTACGAGACACGGAGGAAAGACCTTCAGGCGTGTCAGAGTGCAAAACTTTTAACAGGTCTCATTCTTATTAGGTTTGTATAGCAGGAGGACAGTATCTCCCTGGGTGGTTACTAACCTGAAAGCTGCTAACCTCTATTGCACCACACCTCCCAGATGTCCTCCATCATATATATATATATATATATATATATATATATATATATATATATATATATATATATATATATATATATATTAAATGGAGAGTTAGAGGTATCCGGAAGATGGAGGGAATATTTTGAGGAGTTGTTAAATGTTGATGAAGACAGGGAAGCTGTGATTTCGTGTATAGGGCAAGGAGGAATAACATCTTGTAGGAGTGTGGAAGAGCCAGTTGTGAGTGTGGGGGAAGTTCGTGAGGCAGTGAGTAGAATGAAAGGGGGTAAGGCAGCTGGGATTGATGGGATAAAGATAGAAATGTTAAAAGCAGGTGGGGATATAGTTTTGGAGTGGTTGGTGCTATTATTTAATAAATGTATGGAAGAGGGTAAGGTACCTAGGGATTGGCAGAGAGCGTGTACTGTTCCTTTGTATAAAGG
This sequence comes from Cherax destructor, assembly GCA_009830355.1. NCBI lineage: Eukaryota > Metazoa > Arthropoda > Malacostraca > Decapoda > Parastacidae > Cherax > Cherax destructor. The sequence continues at coordinate 122,872 of WNWK01004276.1, read as the reverse complement.
CAAAGGGGTCAAAAGAGAGTGCAAAAATTATAGGGGAATAAGTCTGTTGAGTGTACCTGGTAAAGTGTATGGTAGAGTTATTATTGAAAGAATTAAGAGTAAGACAGAAAGCAGGATAGCAGATGAACAAGGGGGCTTTAGGAAAGGTAGGGGAGGTGTAGACCAAGTGTTTACAGTGAAACATATAGGTGAACAGTATTTGGATAAGGGTAAAGAGGTTTTTGTGGCATTTATGGATTTGGAAAAGGCGTATGATAGGGTGGATAGGGGGGCAATGTGGCAGATGTTGCAGGTGTATGGAATAGGAGGTAGGTTACTGAAAGCAGTGAAGAGTTTTTATGAGGATAGTGAGGCTCAGGTTAGAGTGTGTAGGAGGGAAGGGGACTATTTCCCAGTAAAAGTGGGCCTTAGACAAGGATGTGTGATGTCACCATGGTTGTTCAATATATTTATAGATGGGGTTGTAAGAGAAGTGAATGCGAGGGTCTTGGCAAGAGGTGTGGGGTTAAAAGATAAAGAATCAAATACAAAGTGGGAGTTGTCCCAGTTGCTTTTTGCTGATGACTCTGTGCTTTTGGGAGATTCTGAAGAGAAGTTGCAGATGTTAGTGGATGAATTTGGTAGGGTGTGTAAGAGAAGAAAATTGAAGGTGAATATAGGAAAGAGTAAGGTGATGAGGATAACAAAAAAATTAGGTGACGAAAGATTGGATATCAGATTGGAGGGAGAGAGTATGGAGGAGGTGAATGTATTCAGATATTTGGGAGTGGACATGTCAGCAGATGGGTCTATGAAGGATGAGGTGAATCATAGAACTGATGAGGGGAAAAGAGTGAGTGGAGCACTTAGGAGTCTGTGGAGACAAAGAACTTTGTCCATGGAAGTAAAGAGGGGAATGTATGAGAGTATAGTTATACCAACACTCTTATATGGGTGTGAAGCATGGGTGATGAATGTTGCAACGAGGAGAAGGCTGGAGGCAGTGGAGATGTCATGTCTGAGGTCAATGTGTGGTGTGAATATAATGCAGAGAATTCGGAGTTTGGAAATTAGGAGGAGGTGCGGGATTACCAAAACTATTATCCAGAGAGCTGAGGAGGGATTGTCGAGGTGGTTCGAACATGTAGAGAGAATGGAACGAGACAGAATGACTTCGAGAGTGTATAAATCTGTAGTGGAGGGAAGGCGGGGTAGGGGTCGGCCTAGGAAAGGCTGGAGGGAGGGGGTAAAGGAGGATTTGTGTGCGAGGGGCTTGGACTTCAGCAAGCATGTGTGAGCGTATTTGATAGGAGTGAATGGAGACAAATAGTTTTTAATACTTGACGTGCTGTTGGAGTGTGAGCAAAGTAACATTTATGAAGGGATTCAGGGAAACCGGCAGGCCGGACTTGAGTCCTGGAGATGGGAAGTACAGTGTCTGCACTCTGAAGGAGGGGTGTTAATGTTGCAGTTTTATAACTGAAGTGTAAAGCACCCCTCTGGCAAGACAGTGATGGAGTGAATGATGATGAAAGTTTTTCTTTTTCCGGCCACCCTGCCTTGGTGGGAATCGGCCGATGTGTTAATAATATATATATATATATATATATATATATTGTAGAGGATGAAGAGAGGAGGCAGCGTCTGACACACCACTACAAGCACAAACAAAGCATGCAAATAAAAATTTTGTCATGTTTTCTACAGATTTATTATCACGTATCTGGCACAGGGCGCACATTGTGAAAACGAAGGAAAAAATAGCACCCCTAATCACCCCTGTTCACTACTGCTCACCCCTGGCCACCCTGTTCACCCCTGGCCCCCTCTGGCCATCCCTGGTTACCCCTGGCAACCCCCTGCTCACCCCTGCTCGCAGCTCCCGGTTCATACATTGTAACAAACCGAATTAATTCTTGCGGGCGGAGCAAGCACGGGGTCGGGAAATTTTTCCAGCAGCGTTCACAATCACCACATGAACGAACACCATGCAAGATTCAGGCAGCACTGCGTCTTGCAAGATTCAGGCAGCACTGCGTCATGCAAGAGTCATGCAGCACTGCGTCATGCAAGATTCAGGCAGCACTGCGTCATGCCAGATTCAGGCAGCACTACGTCATGCCAGATTCAGGCAGCACTGCCTCATGCCAGATTCACGCAGCACTACGTCATGCGAGATTCACGCAGCACTACGTCATGCCAGATTCAGGCAGCACTGCGTTATGCCAGATTCATGCAGCACTACGTCATGACAGATTCAGGCAGCACTACGTCATGCCAGATTCAGGCAACACTGCCTCATGCCATATTCACGCAGCACTACGTCATGCCAGATTCACGCAGCACTGCGTCATACCAGATTCATGCAGCACTACGTCATGCCAGATTCAGGCAGCACTGTCTCATGCAAGATTCATGCAGCACTACGTCATGCCAGATTCAGGCAGCACTGCGTCATGCCAGATTCATGCAGTACAACGTCATGCAAGATTCAGGCAGCACTGCGTCATGCCAGATTCATGCAGCACTACGTCATGCAAGATTCAGGCAGCACTGCGTCATGCCAGATTCATGCACCACTACGTCATGCCAGATTCATGCAGCACTACGTCATGCCAGATTCAGGCAGCACTGCCTCATGCAAGATTCATGCAGCACTACGTCTTGCCAGATTCATGCAGCACTACGTCATGCAAGATTCAGGCAGCACTGCGTCATCCCAGATTCATGCAGCACTGCCTCATGCCAGATTCATGATTCATGCAGCATTACGTCATGCCAGATTCAGGCAGCACTGCCTCATGCAAGATTCATGCAGCACTACGTCATGCCAAATTCATGCAGCACTACGTCATGCAAGATTTAGGCACCACTGCGTCATGCCAGATTCAGGCAGCACTGCGTCATGCCAGATTCATGCAGCACTGCGTTATGCAAGATTCAGGCAGCACTACGTCATGCAAGATTCAGGCAGCACCACGTCATGCAAGATTCAGGCATCACTACGTCATGCCAGTTTCATGCAGCAATGCTTCATGCCAGATTCATGCAGCACTACGTTATGCAAGATTCAGGCAGCACTGCGTCATGCCAGATTCATGCAGCACTACGTCATGCAAGATTTAGGCAGCACTACTTCATGCAAGATTTAGGCAGCACTGCGTCATGCAAGATTCATGCAGCACTACATCATGCAAGAGTCAAGCAGCACTACATCATGCAATTGTCAGGCAGTACTACATCATGCAAGAGTCAGGCAGCACTACATCATGAAAGAGTCAGGCAGCACTACATCATGCAAGAGTCAGGCAGCACTACATCATGCAAGAGTCAGGCAGCACTACATCATGCAAGAGTCAGGCAGCACTACATCATGCAAGAGTCAGGCAGCACTACATCATGCAAGAGTCAGGCAGCACTACATCATGCAAGAGTCAGGCAGCACTACATCATGCAAGAGTCAGGCAGCACTACATCATGCAAGAGTCAGGCAGCACTACATCATGCAGGAGTCAGGCAGCACTACATCATGCAGAGTCAGGCAGCACTACATCATGCAGAGTCAGGCAGCACTACATCATGCAGAGTCAGGCAGCACTACATCATGCAAGAGTCAGGCAGCACTACATCATGCAAGAGTCAGGCAGCACTACATCATGCAAGAGTCAGGCAGCACTACATCATGCAAGAGTCAGGCAGCACTACATCATGCAAGAGTCAGGCAGCACTACATCATGCAAGAGTCAGGCAGCACTACATCATGCAAGAGTCAGGCAGCACTACATCATGCAAGAGTCAGGCAGCACTACATCATGCAAGAGTCAGGCAGCACTACATCATGCAAGAGTCAGGCAGCACTACATCATGCAAGGAGTCAGGCAGCACTACATCATGCAAGAGTCAGGCAGCACTACATCATGCAGGAGTCAGGCAGACTACATCATGCAAGAGTCAGGCAGCACTACATCATGCAGAGTCAGGCAGACTACATCATGCAAGAGTCAGGCAGCACTACATCATGCAAGAGTCAGGCAGCACTACATCATGCAAGAGTCAGGCAGCACTACATCATGCAAGAGTCAGGCAGCACTACATCATGCAAGAGTCAGGCAGCACTATCATGCAAGAGTCAGGCAGCACTACATCATGCAAGAGTCAGGCAGCACTCATCATGCAAGAGTCAGGCAGCACTACATCATGCAAGAGTCAGGCAGCACTACATCATTTCAAGAGTCAGGCAGCACTACATCATGCAAGAGTCAGGCAGCACTACACATGCAAGAGTCAGGCAGCACTACATCATGCAAGAGTCAGGCAGCACTACATCATGCAAGAGTCGGCAGCACTACATCATGCAAGAGTCAGGCAGCACTACATCATGCAAGAGTCTGGAAGCACTAAATCATGCAAGAGTCAGGCAGCACTACATCATGCAAGAGTCAGGCAGCACTACATCATGTCAGAGTCAGGCAGCACTACATCATGCAAGAGTCAGCAGCACTACATCATGCAAGAGTCAGGCAGCACTACATCATGCAAGAGTCAGGCAGCACTACATCATGCAAGAGTCAGGAGCACTACATCATGCAAGAGTCAGGCAGCACTACATCATGCAGGAGTCAGGCAGCACTACATCATGCAAGAGTCAGGCAGCACTACATCATGCAAGAGTCAGGCAGCACTACATCATGCAGGAGTCAGGCAGCACTACATCATGCAAGAGTCAGGCAGCACTACATCATGCAAGAGTCAGGCAGCACTACATCATGCAAGAGTCAGGCAGCACTACATCATGAAAGAGTCAGGCAGCACTACATCATGCAAGAGTCAGGCAGCACTACATCATGCAAGAGTCAGGCAGCACTACATCATGCAAGAGTCAGGCAGCACTACATCATGCAAGAGTCAGGCAGCACTACATCATGCAAGAATCAGGCAGCACTACATCATGCAAGAGTCAGGCAGCACTACATCATGCAAGAGTCAGGCAGCACTACATCATGCAAGAGTCAGGCAGCACTACATCATGCAAGAGTCAGGCAGCACTACATCATGCAGGAGTCAGGCAGCACTACATCATGCAAGAGTCAGGCAGCACTACATCATGCAAGAGTCAGGCAGCACTACATCATGCAGGAGTCAGGCAGCACTACATCATGCAAGAGTCAGGCAGCACTACATCATGCAAGAGTCAGGCAGCACTACATCATGCAAGAGTCAGGCAGCACTACATCATGCAAGAGTCAGGCAGCACTACATCATGCAAGAGTCAGGCAGCACTACATCATGCAAGAGTCAGGCAGCACTACATCATGCAAGAGTCAAGCAGCACTACATCATGCAAGAGTCAGGCAGCACTACATCATGCAGGAGTCAGGCAGCACTACATCATGCAAGAGTCAGGCAGCACAACATGATGCAAGAGTCAGGCAGCACTACATGATGCAAGAGTGAGGCAGCACTACATGATGCAAGAGTGAGGCAGCACTACATCATGCAGGAGTCAGGCAGCACTACATCATGCAAGAGTCAGGCAGCACTACATCATGCAGGAGTCAGGCAGCACTACATCATGCAAGAGTCAGGCAGCACTACATCATGCAAGAGTTAGGCAGCACTACATCATGCAAGAGTCAGGCAGCACTACATCATGCAAGAGTCAGGCAGCACTACATCATGCAAGAGTCAGGCAGCACTACATCATGCAAGAGTCAGGCAGCACTACATCATGCAAGAGTCAGGCAGCACTACATCATGCAGGAGTCAGGCAGCACTACATCATGCAAGAGTCAGGCAGCACTACATCATGCAAGAGTCAGGCAGCACTACATCATGCAGGAGTCAGGCAGCACTACATCATGCAAGAGTCAGGCAGCACTACATCATGCAAGAGTCAGGCAGCACTACATCATGCAAGAGTCAGGCAGCACTACATCATGCAAGAGTCAGGCAGCACTACATCATGCAAGAGTCAGGCAGCACTACATCATGCAAGAGTCAGGCAGCACTACATCATGCAGGAGTCAGGCAGCACTACATCATGCAAGAGTCAGGCAGCACTACATCATGCAAGAGTCAGGCAGCACTACATCATGCAAGAGTCAGGCAGCACTACATCATGCAAGAGTCAGGCAGCACTACATCATGCAAGAGTCAGGCAGCACTACATCATGCAAGAGTCAGGCAGCACTACATCATGCAAGAGTCAGGCAGCACTACATCATGCAAGAGTCAGGCAGCACTACATCATGCAGGAGTCAGGCAGCACTACATCATGCAAGAGTCAGGCAGCACTACATCATGCAAGAGTCAGGCAGCACTACATCATGCAGGAGTCAGGCAGCACTACATCATGCAAGAGTCAGGCAGCACTACATCATGCAAGAGTCAGGCAGCACTACATCATGCAAGAGTCAGGCAGCACTACATCATGCAAGAGTCAGGCAGCACTACATCTTGCAAGAGTCAGGCAGCACTACATCATGCAAGAGTCAGGCAGCACTACATCATGCAAGAGTCAGGCAGCACTACATCATGCAAGAGTCAGGCAGCACTACATCATGCAAGAGTCAGGCAGCACTACATCATGCAGGAGTCAGGCAGCACTACATCATGCAAGAGTCAGGCAGCACTACATCATGCAAGAGTCAGGCAGCACTACATCATGCAGGAGTCAGGCAGCACTACATCATGCAAGAGTCAGGCAGCACTACATCATGCAAGAGTCAGGCAGCACTACATCATGCAAGAGTCAGGCAGCACTACATCATGCAAGAGTCAGGCAGCACTACATCTTGCAAGAGTCAGGCAGCACTACATCATGCAAGAGTCAGGCAGCACTACATCATGCAAGAGTCAGGCAGCACTACATCATGCAAGAGTCAGGCAGCACTACATCATATATCAAATACAACTTACATGGATATATTTACATAACTGGTTAATAAACTGCAAAGAAATTTTCACTTGTGACGAAGTGACTTTCTCCAAATTGGTATAATTTCTTTGTTTTCCATTTTGCTTGATTCTTCAGAATCTCTGAGGCGATTTGCCTGAAATGTGGCCTCGCATCCCCCTACCTTTCAGCTGCTACACCCTGCCCGTGCGCTTATGAATGCATTGCACCAGCATCGAAAGTTTGAAGCTCATAAAAAGAGTCATTCCTCAGTTATCTCACCAGAACCAGCTTCTCACCTTGTTTAATCAATTTAGCATGAGTTACATAGACTAACAGCAGTCTGAACCTTCCTGTGGCCATGCTGCACGAGACCTTCAATTTTGATGCCAACCAGACGAGGCTTTTTCAAGTTATCACAGAATAAATATTGATCCCGACAAGTTAATGATTAAGACAAATGTGCAACAGTCGGGTATCTTTATTTCACTACAATACTTGTTGCCTCTGTATGTGACTGAAGAAGTCTACTGTTTGGGCGAAACGTTTAAACACTAAAGATACCCAACTGTTGTATATATGTCTTAATCATTACAATAATCCAGATTTTCCTAACATTAATAAATTAGTTAATGTGTGTCTATGCAGCCTAAATTAATATTGAATATTTCCTTCAGCTGGATCTATCAGGAAGGTGAGTGTGAAGGTACATTTATGGTACATTTATGAAATTATTGCAAAGAAAATAAATCACACAATTTAAAAAAAAAAAAAAATGGCAAATCGGTTACTTCATACCAAAAAAAAATCGAAATTTCTCTTTTTCTAGGAGTGTGCAGAGTTTGAAGCCAGTCAGTTTAGTCATTCTCAAGTTACTTCTGCGTTATTTGCATGTATAAATTTGGCGATTTTGAACCTAAAGAGGTTAGTAAAAATTCGTAGCTTCCCTAAGTAAGATGCAAAAATGATGAAAGTTTGAAGTCGATCGGATGAGAAGTTTGTTAATTATGGTATGAAATCCTTGGTGGAGCCTTTTTTTTTTTTTTTTTTTTTTTCGGGACCCAAAGAACTACACGCCCATAAGCCTGCTAGAAATCTTAGGGCAGACTTTTGAAGACTTGTAAACATACGACCCCGACCTCACCTTGACACAAATCGCTTACTAAACGACCGACAGTTTGGCTTTAGACACCACCGCTCTACACAAGACGCTTTAAACATCATCCTGAACTATATACAGGTAAATTAAGCCCAACAATCTGCTACTGCCCTCGGTGCCAAGACGTGGCAACAAGGGCGTCGTTGCCGGGACGTGGCAACAAGGGCGTCGTTGTACTTAATTAAGCCATCGTGCCAGACGATGGCTTAAAGTACAAGCTCTGTAACTCTTTTGATCTTCCAGTTAACATGACTAAATTACAATGTAATTTCCTTCACGGCAGCAGCGTATAAATTTCAGGATTAACTTCTCCGACTACTTCATCTTTCAGGCTGGAGCCCCACAAGGCTCCGTCCTTTCTCATACACTTTATATTCTCTACATAAATGACTTACCAGACCCCCATATACCCGAACACTATCACAATCTCTTATGCAGACGACATTACAAAACTCACCGCACATCACAACACCAGATTCATCACACACATCACAACACAGATTCCTCACACACATCACAACACCAGATTCATCACACACATCACAACACAGATTCCTCCCACACACCACAACACCAGATTCATCACACACATCACAACACCAGATTCATCACACACATCACAACACCAGGTAGACAGGATTAGCGCTTGGGAACTATTATGGCGTATTAAGACCAATGCCAACAAGTCTAAAATTACCTATTTCCATAAAAGACGAGGCATCCCTGCTTCTGTCGAACCCAGAACCACTGTCTCACGAACACCTATACCACGCTCATCTTTCAGTCATACTTGGAGTCAACCTTGACTTCAGGTTACGTATGAAAGCACACATCACTTCTAAGATAGCTGACTCACTCGGCTTTATAGGCTGAGAGGTGCTCGTCCAGCAACAAAAGTTCACTTATACACTGGTCATATCAGACCCCTCATCACTTACACTCCACTTGCTTTAACTAAGAATAATGCCCTGCAGCTACAACGTATCCAGAACCGGGCATCACGCTGGGTGCTGAACATGGAGTGGCAGCACTCTGCCAGGTGCGAGTCACTCCATCACTGGTATACACCTCTGAACGTCTTCTGGAAAGCACTGAGCGACAGACAGATTAACAGACTTGAGACTCACCATGACTATTGGACTTCCTTCCTAGACGACGCTATCAGACGCCCTCACAGTCTTGACAACCTCTTCACGGCTCTTTACAATCCTGTTCCTCCACCACTTTACACCTATCCACTTTTCTTGCTCTTTTATTGCCTATATGGTCCCAAAGCAACTACCATCCATTGCTTTAAAATTCTTACTCTTTCCATCCTCTCTTTTTAAACACCGAAGTAATGGACGTGCGTCTCAGTCGAACAAGTTTGCCTAGAGTCGTTAGGAGCCACCACACAGACCGGTCTTTAGCCGAAATTGCCCGACCAGTCTTGTAGAGGGGTAGAGCCGAGGAACACAGCCTTACACAGTGCCTCACAATCCCATTGCTGTTGGGTTTAGCCCCGACTTTTTCCTTTCTCTGTAATTCTTTCCTCTCCCCCATCTATTCAACTATCACCACTTCCCCCCCTCATACCCTAGTGGGTCCGTACCTGAGTCCTTTCGTTCGTTCATATGTAATAAATATTCTCTTTTGAGGGATACGCGTTATATATTCATATTACCGTTTGGGGATACCTAATATAGTTATGTCCCTTAGGGTATCTACTTAGAGAAAGCTTTTTTTTTATACCTCCCTTCATTGTGACAGTCATCAGGATATCACATATTAAATATTAAACTACTCAATGAATAACATGATGCAGAGAAGTATATTATGATGTGGGAAAGTATAACATAATGTGGGGAGGTATAACAGTTGGTGGGGAGGTATAACATTAGGTGAGGAGGTATAACATGAGGTGGGGAGCTATATAATGACGTATAGAGATATAACATGACTCACAGATGTATAATAATACGTAGAGAGTTATGACATGACGTAGAGAGGTATAACATGATGTAGAGAGGTATAACATTGCGTAGAGAGTTATAAAATGACGTAGAGAGGCATAACAAGATATAGATAGGTATAACATGATATAGATAGGTATAACATTAATTAGAGAGGTATAACATGATGGAGAGAGTTATAGCATGATGTAGAGAATTATAACAAGACGTAGAGAGTATAACATGACGTATAGACGAATAACATAATGTAGAGAAGTTTAACATGAAGCAGAAGTACAACATGACGTAGACAGGTATTTAGAGAGGTATAACAAGACGTAGAGAGGAATAACTTAGGCAGTAGTAACACAAGACTTCTCTCTTCACTTCTCCAGTAAATAATTTAAAGATCGACCTGTCAGAGTAAACCTTAATAATGAAGCAGTACCAGTGTACCACTCAGTACCAGTGTACCACTCAGTACCAGTGTACCACTCAGTACCAGTGTACCACTCAGCACCAGTGTACCACTCAGTACCAGTGTACCACTCAGTACCAGTGTGCCACTCAGTACCAGTGTACCACTCAGTACCAGTGTACCACTCAGTACCAGTGTACCACTCAGTACCAGTATACCACACAGTACAAGTGTACCACACAGTACCAATGTACCCCTCAGTACCAGTGTACCACTCAGTACCAGTGTGCCACACAGAGCCAGTGTACCACTCAGTACCAGTGTGCCACTCAGTGCCAGTGCACCACTCAGTACCAGTGTACCACTCAGTACCAGTGTACCACTCAGTACCAGTGTGCCACTCAGTACCAGTGTACCACTCAGTACCAGTGTACCACTCAGTACCAGTGTACCACTCAGTACCAGTGTGCCACTCAGTACCAGTGTACCACTCAGTACCAGTGTACCACTCAGTACCAGTGTACAACTCAGTACCAGTGTACCACTCAGTACCAGTGTACCACACAGTACATGTACCACTCAGTACCAGTGTGCCACTCAGTGCCAGTGTACCACTCAGTACCAGTGTGCCACACAGTACCAGTGTACCACTCAGTACCAGTGTACCACTCAGTACCAGTGTGCCACTCAGTGCCAGTGTACCACTCAGTACCAGTGTGTCACTCAGTGCCAGTGTACCACTCAGTACCAGTGAACCACTCAGTACCAGTGTACCACTCAGTACCAGTGTATCACTCAGTACCAGTGTATCACTAAATACCAGTGTACCACTCAGCACCTGTGTACCACTCAGTTCCAGTGTACCACTCAGTACCAGTGTACCACTCAGTACCAGTGTACCAATCAGTACCAGTGTACCAAACAGTACCACTGTAGCACTCAGTACCAGTGTACTACACAGTACCAGTGTACCACTCAGTACCAGTTTGCCACTCATACCAGTGTACCACTCAGTACCAGTGTACCACTCAGTACCAGTGTATCACTCAGTACCAGTGTACCACTCAGTACCAGTGTATCACTCAGTACCAGTGTACCACTCAGTAACAGTGTGCCACTCAGTACCAGTGCACCAATCAGTACCAGTGTACCACTCAGTACCACTGTACCACAAAGTACCAGTGTATCCTCAGTACCAGTGTATCACTCATTACAGTGTACCACTCAGTACCAGTGTACACTCAGTACCAGGTACCACGTACCAGTGTATCACTCAGTACCAGTGTACCACTCAGTACTAGTGTGCCACTCAGTACCAGTGTACCACTCAGTACCAGTGTACCCTCAGCACCAGTGTACCACCAGACCAGTGTACCACTCAGTACCAGTGTACCACTCAGAACAGTGTACACCCAGTCCAGTGACCACACAGTACCAGTGTACCACTCAGTACCATGTACCACTCAGTACCAGTGTGCCACTCAGTACCAGTTACCACTCAGTACCAGTGTACCACTCAGTACCAGTGTGCTACTCAGTATCAGTGTACCACTCAGTACCAGTGTACCACTCAGCAGTGACCACTGTCCGTACCTCAACCAGTGCCACAATACCAGTGTTACTCAGTACCAGTGCCATGTGCAGTGTACCACTCAGTACCAGTGTACCACTCAGTCCCAGTGTGCTACTCAGTGCCAGTGTACCACTCAGTTCCAGTGTGTCACTCAGTGCCAGTGTACCACTCAGTACCAGTGTACCACTCAGTACCAGTGTATCACTCAGTACCAGTGTATCACTCAGTACCAGTGTATCATTAAATACCAGTGCACCACTCAGCACCTGTGTACCAATCAGTTCCAGTGTACCACTCAGTACCAGTGTACCACTCAATACCAGTGTGCTACTCAGTGCCAGTGTACCACTCAGTTCCAGTGTGTCACTCAGTGCCAGTGTACCACTCAGTACCAGTGTACCACTCAGTACCAGTGTATCACTCAGTACCAGTGTACCACTCAGTACTATTGTACCACTCAGTACCAGTGTACCACTCAGTACCAGTGTACCACTCAGTACAAGTGTACCACACAGTACCAGTGTACCACTCAGCACCAGTGCACCACACAGTACCAGTGCACCACACAGTACCAGTGTACCACTCAGTACCAGTGTACCACTCAGTACCAGTGTACCACTCAGTACCAGCGTACCACACAGTACCAGTGTATCACTCAGTACCAGTGTACCACTCAGTACTAGTGTGCCACTCAGTACAAGTGTACCACTCAGTACCAGTGTACCACTCAGTACCAGTGTACCACTCAGTACAAGTGTACCACACAGTACCAGTGTACCACTCAGTACCAGTGTACCACTCAGTATCAGTGTACCACACAGTACCAGTGTACCACTCAGCACCAGTGCACCACTCAGTACCAGTGCACCACTCAGTACCAGTGCACCACTCAGTACCAGTGTACCACTCAGTACCAGTGTACCACACAGTACCAGCGTACAACTCAGCACCAGTGCACCACTCAGTACCAGTGCACCACTCAGTACCAGTGTACCACTCAGTGTTAGTATACCAGTGTTAGTTTACTGATTAATACCAGTGTAACACACAGTGTTAGTGTACCACTGTTCCAGTGTACCACACAGTACCAGTGTACCACTCAGTACCAGTGTACCACTCAGTACCAGTGTTCCTCACATTACCAGTTTACCACTCAGTACCAGTGTACCCCTCAGTATCAGTGTACCACACAGTACCAGTGTACCACTCAGCACCAGTGCACCACTCAGTACCAGTGCACCACTCAGTACCAGTGTACCACTCAGTGTTAGTATACCAGTGTTAGTTTACCAATTAATACCAGTGTACCACACAGTGCTAGTGTACCTGTACCAATGTACCACACAGTGTTAGTGTACCATCAGTGTATCACACAGTCTTAGTGTACCACACAGTGTTAATGTACCACTCAGTGTTAGTGCACCACTTAGTACCAGTGTACCACTCAGTACCAGTGTGCTACTCAGTGCCAGTGTACCACTCAGTTCCAGTGTGTCACTCAGTGCCAGTGTACCACTCAGTACCAGTGTACCACTCAGTACCAGTGTATCACTCAGTACCAGTGTACCACACAGTACATGTACCACTCAGTACCAGTGTGCCACTCAGTGCCAGTGTACCACTCAGTACCAGTGTGCCACACAGTACCAGTGTACCACTCAGTACCAGTGTACCACTCAGTACCAGTGTGCCACTCAGTGCCAGTGTACCACTCAGTACCAGTGTGTCACTCAGTGCCAGTGTACCACTCAGTACCAGTGAACCACTCAGTACCAGTGTACCACTCAGTACCAGTGTATCACTCAGTACCAGTGTATCACTAAATACCAGTGTACCACTCAGCACCTGTGTACCACTCAGTTCCAGTGTACCACTCAGTACCAGTGTACCACTCAGTACCAGTGTACCAATCAGTACCAGTGTACCAAACAGTACCACTGTAGCACTCAGTACCAGTGTACTACACAGTACCAGTGTACCACTCAGTACCAGTATGCCACTCAATACCAGTGTACCACTCAGTACCAGTGTACCACTCAGTACCAGTGTATCACTCAGTACCAGTGTACCACTCAGTACCAGTGTATCACTCAGTACCAGTGTACCACTCAGTAACAGTGTGCCACTCAGTACCAGTGCACCAATCAGTACCAGTGTACCACTCAGTACCACTGTACCACAAAGTACCAGTGTATCACTCAGTACCAGTGTATCACTCATTACCAGTGTACCACTCAGTACCAGTGTACGACTCAGTACCAGCGTACCACACAGTACCAGTGTATCACTCAGTACCAGTGTACCACTCAGTACTAGTGTGCCACTCAATACCAGTGTACCACTCAGTACCAGTGTACCACTCAGCACCAGTGTACCACTCAGTACCAGTGTACCACTCAGTACCAGTGTACCACTCAGTAACAGTGTACACCTCAGTACCAGTGTACCACACAGTACCAGTGTACCACTCAGTACCAGTGTACCACTCAGTACCAGTGTGCCACTCAGTACCAGTGTACCACTCAGTACCAGTGTACCACTCAGTACCAGTGTGCCACTCAGTATCAGTGTACCACTCAGTACCAGTGTACCACTCAGTACCAGTGTACCACTCTGTACCAGTGTACCCCTCAGTACCAGTGTACCACACAGTACCAGTGTATAACTCAGTACCAGTATACCACTCAGTGCCAGTGTACCACTCAGTACCAGTGTACCACTCAGTCCCAGTGTGCTATTCAGTGCCAGTGTACCACTCAGTTCCAGTGTGTCACTCAGTGCCAGTGTACCACTCAGTACCAGTGTACCACTCAGTACCAGTGTATCACTCAGTACCAGTGTATCACTCAGTACCAGTGTATCACTAAATACCAGTGCACCACTCAGCACCTGTGTACCACTCAGTTCCAGTGTACCACTCAGTACCAGTGTACCACTCAGTACCAGTGTGCTACTCAGTGCCAGTGTACCACTCAGTTCCAGTGTGTCACTCAGTGCCAGTGTACCACTCAGTACCAGTGTACCACTCAGTACCAGTGTATCACTCAGTACCAGTGTACCACTCAGTACTATTGTACCACTCAGTACCAGTGTACCACTCAATACCAGTGTACCACTCAGTACCAGTGTACCACACAGTACCAGTGTATCACTCAATACCAGTGTACCACTCAGTAACAGTGTGCTACTCAGTACCAGTGCACCACTCAGTACCAGTGTACCACTCAGTACAAGTGTACCACACAGTACCAGTGTACCACTCAGCACCAGTGCACCACACAGTACCAGTGCACCACACAGTACCAGTGTACCACTCAGTACAAGTGTTCCACTCAGTACCAGTGTACCACTCAGTACCAGCGTACCACACAGTACCAGTGTATCACTCAGTACCAGCGTACCACACAGTACCAGTGTATCACTCAGTACCAGTGTACCACTCAGTACTAGTGTGCCACTCAGTACCAGTGTACCACTCAGTACCAGTGTACCACTCAGTACCAGTGTACCACTCAGTACAAGTGTACCACACAGTACCAGTGTACCACTCAGTACCAGTGTACCACTCAGCACCAGTGCACCACACAGTACCAGTGCACCACACAGTACCAGTGTACCACTCAGTACCAGTGTACCACTCAGTACCAGTGTACCCCTCAGTACCAGCGTACCACACAGTACCAGTGTATCACTCAGTACCAGCGTACCACACAGTACCAGTGTATCACTCAGTACCAGTGTACCACTCAGTACTAGTGTGCCACTCAGTACCAGTGTACCACTCAGTACCAGTGTACCACTCAGTACCAGTGTACTACTCAGTACCAGTGTGCCACTCAGTATCATTGTACCACTCAGTACCAGTGTACCACTCAGTATCAGTGTACCACACAGTACCAGTGTACCACTCAGCACCAGTGCACCACTCAGTACCAGTGCACCACTCAGTACCAGTGTACCACTCAGTATTAGTGTACTACACAGTACCAGCGTACCACTCAGCACCAGTGCACCACTCAGTACCAGTGCACCACTCAGTACCAGTGTACCACTCAGTGTTAGTATACCAGTGTTAGTTTACTGATTAATACCAGTGTACCACACAGTGTTAGTGTACCACTGTTCCAGTGTACCACACAGTACCAGTGTACCACTCAGTACCAGTGTACCACTCAGTACCAGTGTTCCTCACAGTACCAGTTTACCACTCAGTACCAGTGTACCCCTCAGTATCAGTGTACCACACAGTACCAGTGTACCACTCAGCATTAGTGCAACACTCAGTACCAGTGCACCACTCAGTACCAGTGTACCACTTAGTGTTAGTATACCAGTGTTAGTTTACCAATTAATACCAGTGTACCACACAGTGCTAGTGTACCCGTACCAATGTACCACACAGTGTTAGTGTACCATCAGTGTATCACACAGTCTTAGTGTACCACACAGTGTTAATGTACCACTCAGTGTTAGTGCACCACTTAGTACCAGTGTACGACTCTGTACCAGTATACTATACAGGGTACTATACAGTATTAGTGTACGATTCAGTGTTAGTGTACCACTCAGTGTTAGTGTGCCACTCAGTGCCAGTGTACCACTCCGTACCAGTGTACCACAGTGTTAGTGTATCACTCAGTATTAGTGTACCACACAGTGAGTACCTCTTATTATTAGTGTACAACTCTTTGGTCTTGCACAATAGTGTTAGTGTACCACTTAGCACCATCGTACCACTCAATGTTAATGGTACCAGTGTACCACTAGGTACCAGTGTATCACTTAGTACCAGTGTATCACACAGTATTATTGCACCGCACAGCGTTAGTGTACCACTCAGTGTTAGTGTACCACCTAGTGTTAGTGTATCACTCAGTATTAATGTACCACACTGTGTTAATGTACCACTCATTGTTAGTGTACCACTCAGTGTTAGTGTACCCCTCAGTGTTAGTGTACCACTCAGTGTTAGTGTACCACTCAGTACCATTGTATAACTCAGTGTTAGTGTACTTCTCAGTACCAGTGTACCACACAGTGTTAGTGTACCACTCAGTACCTGTTTACCACACAGTTTTAGTGTACCACTCATTACCAGTGTACAACTCAGTGTTAGTATACCACACAGTACCAGAGTACCACTCAGTACCAGTGTACCACACAGTACCAGTGTACCACTCAGTACCCGTGTACCACACAGTACCAGTGTACCGCATACTACCAGTGTACCACTCAGTGTTACTGTACCACTCATTATAACTGTACCACTCAGTAGTAGTGTACCAATGTACCACTTGGTAAAAGTATACCACTCGGTACCAGTGTATCACTCAGCGCTAGTGTAAAATTAGTGTTAGTGTACCCCACAGTACCAGTGTACCACTCAATGTCAGTGTACCACTCAGTACCAGTGTACCACTCGGTACCACTGTAATACTCAGTACCAATGTACCTCTTGGTACCAGTGTACCTCTCAGTACCAATGTACCATTTGGTACCAGAGTACCTCTCAGTATCAGTGTACCATTCCCTCCGTCACTACTGCTCTCCCTCCTGGTCCTTCCATCACTTCTGCCCTCCCTTCTGGTCCCTCCATCACTGCTGCCCTCCCTTCTGGTCACTCTGTCACTGCTGCCCTCCCTCCTGGTCCCTCCATCACTACTGCCTCTTGTCCTTCTCTCTGTCAACCTCCTCCTTAGCAAATGCACGTTTCTTCCTGGCCGTCTCAAGGTTGACTTTACCCAACTCGATCGCTAACGAAGCTGACTTTTCTCGAGACATTCCCAACTCTCCATCAGTTTCCCAAGACATTCCCAACTCTCCATCAGGTTCCTCAAATGGCTGTTTGTTGGGTCGCCCAGCAGGTTGTCCTCCTGCATTTTGAAGGAACCGCAGCGGGGATCGGTGATTAATAACTCTCGTAGCAGCGGAAACCTCAGTTTGGTAATCCATGATACTCGAGTCACCCTTTAATAATTTGCGTACACACTCACGAAGCCGTGCAGCAGTAAGAGGTCATTGATACTCTATGCCAGTCGAACGAGCAATTCGCCAGCAGCGCTGTAAACACAGGGTATAATAATAATAATAATAATAATAATAATAATAATAATAATAATAATAATAATAATAATAATATCTTTATTTCTACAAATTCATGTACAAGGTATACAGGCCTAGTTAACATCAATGACATACTACTATATAGAAAGCCGCTTGTTATTCTGAGCATTTCCCGCAAAATAGGTCACTTTTTTCCCAGGATGCGACCCACACCAGTCGACTAACACTCAGGTACCCATTTTTTACTGATCTGCGAACATAGACAGCCGGTGTAAGAAAACTCGCCAGGTGTTTCAACCCTCACCGGGAATCGAACCCGAACCCTCACCGAGTAAAGCGAGAGCTTATGCCATCAGGCCAATTTGTCACCAATCGCCTAGCACGTGTCGGTAGCATAACCCACTATAACCAAACGCTGTTTGCAATACTCTCAATGCAACACGAAGCAATAGAACGGAACGACTTACAGGATGCAACACTACTGAAGACAGGCTCGTAGAGACAATGAGAATACAAACTTCAGGACATTCTATATTACGAACACAGGTGTAGATATGGCCTGTACACCTGGCTGTAATGCCATTACCACTTGGGAACAAGTAAAAGACACCAGAGAATAACTGAATTATATTTCCTTCACCAAAACAAGTTGGTGTTTACATCGTATTATAACCTATGTACAATACTTACACTGTGTGCAATGAGGTAAATACAAGCATAAGATACGGTGATCAATGAGGCAAATGTAAGCTACGGTGATTAATGTAAGCTACGGTGATTAATGAGGCAGTGAATAAGACACGATGAACCGTGAGCGACCTGCAATGAAGGTAAGTCTGCCAAAGTTGTTTCACGAGTGCACCACATCGCTTCACAGTTTTGGAGGCTTCCTTGTGATTGGCTGGTTGAATCGAGGTACTGGTATAACGACGTGATCCCTGAGTGTTAAACCCTTAGCACCTGGTTCACCGGTCGGGAGGCATGTCTGTATGTGTGTGACACACCGATCAAAGTGTAACATACTCCTAGCATGACACACTCCCTTCACCTTGTCTTCCCTCCCTCCCTTCCTTTCCTCTCTCTTCCCTCCCTCCCTCCCTTTCCTCTCTCTTCCCTCCCTCCCTCCCCACTCCTCAATAAATATTCATCTTCACATTTCCACACAGTATGCATAATAATAAATACCACAAGTAATTTCACCTTCTCATCTTCACTGCTCATTTTCGTCAGGAAATGAGTCGACTCTGGCGGAGCTGTATCCTCCCCGGGGATTGTAAATTTATTCTTTAATTTATGTATGCATTATGCATGCAATGTATTATGTATCCACTTGTGGGGATGTTCAGCAGTGAATTGTTGCGTGTGTTTGTTAGTTAAAAGTTGATTGTAGCTGCGATGGTAATGATCGTAGGGTCGTTACATTGTACTACGAATACTGCTACTACTAATACCACTATTATTACTACTAATAATACTACTGCTACCACTACTACTATCTGTTACTACTACTACGACTACCACTACTGGTACTGCTATTATTATTACTGCTACAGCAACTTTTACCACTCCACTCCTCTGCCACTATTACTACTGCTACTACTACTACTACTACAGCTGTTGCTGCTGCTGCTGCTGCTGCTGACGTGTAGAATAGAGGGTATATGTGTAGGTGTATAACTGATCAATTAATTATCCAATCAAGTCATTACTTGAATCTAGTCCAGGAAACCTACCATCCCATTTCCAGATAACTGGGTTGCTTACCTCTGATTCCACACAGGGCAGTGTATGTGGGTGTAGTGTTGTATGTGGGTGTAGTGTTGTATGTGGGTGTAGTGTTGTATCTTTGATGAACTCTCGGGCAGTGG
Organism: Cherax destructor; assembly: GCA_009830355.1. Taxonomy (NCBI): domain Eukaryota; kingdom Metazoa; phylum Arthropoda; class Malacostraca; order Decapoda; family Parastacidae; genus Cherax; species Cherax destructor. The sequence continues at coordinate 102,986 of WNWK01004276.1, read as the reverse complement.
AAGACCCCCTCACAGTGGCCGGTGCCAGTGACAAGTATAAATGCACAGACAACAGTACTGTTAACAAGTACTTACCCCCCTGTAGTGTGGGAGTCCATAGGTCGTTAGTTATAGTTAGGGACACCGTGACATATATGTACGAGTCACTGATCTGCAACCGGCTTTTGTGCATGAGACAAACTGCTGATTCATTACGCAAGGTGACCGTGAAGAGCAGTCTAATTCACTTTGTAATGTATTGGCGAATGTTAGTGTTCTTCACTGCACTAGGTTTGTGTAGGGTAAGTCGGCTGTTATGTAAGGGGAGTAGACCTGAGTGATTAGACGGAGGTGGTTAATCTACCCTCTCCATACACATGTTCTCGGTGACTGAGGTGTGGGTGTCACCCACGCTGGAGGCTGGTGCAAGTGTGGGTGTCACCCACGCTGGAGGCTGGTGCAAGTGTGGGTGTCACCCACGCTGGAGGCTGGTGCAAGTGTGGGTGTCACCCACGCTGGAGGCTGGTGCAAGTGTGGGTGTCACCCACGCAGGAGGCTGGTGCAAGTGTGGGTGTCACCCACGCTGGAGGCTGGTGCAAGTGTGGGTGTCACCCACGCAGGAGGCTGGTGCAAGTGTGGGTGTCACCCACGCTGGAGGCTGGTGCAAGTGTGGGTGTCACCCACGCTGGAGGCTGGTGCAAGTGTGGGTGTCACCCACGCTGGAGGCTGGTGCAAGTGTGGGTGTCACCCACGCAGGAGGCTGGTGCAAGTGTGGGTAGTCTACTGTTGTCAATTTGTGTAGGCTGGGATAAATGTAATTGTAGGTACTAATCCAAATTACTTTATATCTAATTATAACAGCGTACATACTTATAAAAAGTGGTATGATACATTATCGTCTAGAGCAGGGATGGCCAACCTATGGCGCAGGCGTCACAAGTGGCACATTGCATGATTACAAGTGGCACATTGCATGATTACAAGTGGCACATTGCATGATTACAAGTGGCACATTGCACACCAGTCATAATAATAAAAAGCAATCCTACTCATACAAAGAGTATTAACCAATATACAAGTTGTAGAAAAAATTGTAACAGAAATTCAAGTAACTTACAGCTAGAAATAAGTTTTACTGAATACAAATCTAAAATTTAACAATCATTTTTAGTGATTTTATAATTTCGTGCACATCTGTGCATTACACGTTTTTACCAGTCAGCTTACAACTGACACTCCTAGGGTAGAGCTATGCGTCACTCTTTGTGACGCCCCGCGGCCTGGTGGCGAAAGCTCTCGCTTCACACGGTGAGTGTCCGGGTTTGATTCCCAGCGAGGGTGAAAACATCTGACGCGTTTCCTTACACCGGTTGTCTACGTTCACCCATCAGAAAAATGGGTACCTGGGTGTTAGTCGACTGGTATGGGCCGCATCCTGGGACAAAACTGAGGAGGAGGAGGTGTTGATTCACCGGGAATTCTCCCGGCCCGGGTCTTTACCAGATGGCGACCCGGCTCCGGCTCCCTGGCGTGGGAGTGTCAGAGATCTATGTCTCCCATGGGAGGGGATACCCCTCATCGGCGGGACCAACTGGCCCCAGGCCTAGCCACATTCCCCACCAGCACGAGGCTAGGAGATAGATAGATGCTAGGCCATTGTGGTCTGCCACCTTCCCTAACGGGAAGGGCAGGCTTGCGAGCTGCAGATGGTAGCAAGCTCCAGCCTTGGCACCTACCCTGCCCTAGAAGGGCTGGGCATGGTGATCAACCTACATAACAAGCGGCTTTCTATGTAGTAGTATGTTATTAATGTTAGCTAGGACGGTATACCTTGTACATGTACTTGTAGAAATAAAGATATTATTATTATTATTATTATTATTATTATTATTATTATTATTATTATTATTATTATTATTATTATTATTATTATTATTATTATTATTATTATTATTATTATTATTATTATTATTATTATTATTATTATTATTATTATTATTATAACAATTAAAGTTTTGTACTTTCAGAAACTTAAGCTTTGCTTTTAGTCAGTTACTCATCACAGTGCAAACGAAAATGAGCAAAATAGAGGAGAAAGTGAGAGTAGGTGTCAGTTTAATGAACAGTGGAAAATGACTTCTTATTTATTGTGGATCCGTCAGGAAAACTTGTACATTGTTTGTGAAAAACTCTCATATAATAGCAGACATGATCTTAATAGACACTGTAAAAAACATCAGACTGAAATAGAAGAAAAAGTGAAGTTAGTTCTTGAGTCTGAGTTACAGAAAGAATGTGATTAAGAAAAAGGATGAAATAAAAGGAAAACAAAATGTATTTGTTAGAAGAAATTGCGAAAGTTTTGCGATGACGGAAGCGGCCTATAAAATTTCCTTTGAGTTGGCTAAAAAACGGAAGCCTTTCTCTGATGGAGAAGAAATTGTTAAGCTTTGTCTCCGAATATTTGCAGGATGTCTTGGGGGTAAAAACTATTGAAAGAAAAGCAGCCGAAATCGTTGTGTCAAGCAAACAGTCACAAGACCGAAGAACTTTCCCATGATGCATCTGATCATGACTGTACTTTGGACGAATCTACTGACATGTGACGTAGCCCAGTTAAGCATTTTTATAAGAGGAATTGATAATTTTAACATCTTTCAAGAACTAGATTCTAGTAAACTCATCATTATACTGACGAGCGCCGGCAATGATAGGTACATCAGCTGGGTCTCCAACTTTGCTTGAAATCTTTCTAAGTGGTCCTCTAGTAAAATATCAGAGCATTATAACCAAGGGTCACTGTGTGGAAAAACTTTAAATTTGCTGCATGTTATGCTACGCTTGTAAAATGATTGCATAAAATTATACCAAAAGGATTAAACAGAATTCAGAGAATATTGTGAATTGTTAGATTTGGAATATGGTGATGTGATCCTTGAGTGTGAGGGTCGTTGGCTTCCTAGACGACAGGTTCTCAGTAGATGTTGGAAACTGAAAAACAGTGTTCATAATTTTCTAGAAGAGAAGAATGAGGTGCCTGAGGAAAGAGACCTTTAATGTGGTAACAAATTACTATTTGATTTAGCATTTTTAGTTGACGTTACCAGTCATCTCAATGATCTAAATTTGAACTGCAGTATAAGAACAAATTGTTTCTTAACTTAGCAAATTATATCATTGCATTCAAAATGAAGTTAAAACTGTTTACATCTCAGTTAGAAAATGAAGATTTGAGTCAGTTACACATTATAGGAGCAGAGTTAATGTGCTGAACATAATGACAATTACAGAACTTACTGAAAAAATCAGGTCATTGCAAGAGTCATTTGAAAGTCGTTTTACTGATGTTGCTAAAGAAGAAGACTGCATACTAGCATGTATAAACCCATTTTCACATAGTGAACAAAAAATTCTGATGCCAAGCAACATACAAATGGAACTTATTGATTTAAAAAACAATTATTATTGAAAATGAAATCTGATAGTCTTCCCTCACTTCCAAATACTTCTAACATCCTTTTTTTGGCGATTACCCTGTGAACATTTTCCAGAACTAAGAAAATTTGCCCAGAGTTATGTCTGTCGTTTTGGAACAACGTACAAATACGAACAAGCATTTTCATCAATGAAATTGATTAAAAACAAACTGAGGTCGCGACTGACTGATTCAAATTTGAAGAATACTCTGCTGCTCTCAGTAAATAATTAAAGTGCAAACATTACAAGCTTGACGGAATCAAAGCAGACTTAAAAGTCTCATTAAAGTAAGTAATGTTTATCTTGACTTTATATTAAATCATTTTATGTAAAAGTGCTAAATATGTTCATATTAACATATTTTTAAAGAACTTAATGGGGGTACAAGTGTCTTATGGCGCATCGGAAATAGAAGGGAAAAAAATTGGCCCATGGAATGCAAAAGGTTGGCCATACCTCCTCTAGAAGCTTCGTCACTAAATTAGACTTATAATTTATACGTGGTAGAAGAATGTGGCATCTTTGAGTGTAGGCATCGAGTGTAGGCATCGAGTGTAGGCATCGAGTGTAGGCATCGAGTGTAGGCATCGAGTGTAGGCATCGAGTGTAGGCATCGAGTGAAACATCGAGTGTAGGCATCGAGTGTAGGCATCGAGTGTAGGCATCGAGTGTAGGCACCGAGTGTAGGCATGGAGCGTAGGCATCGAGTGTAGGCATCGAGTGTAGGCACCGAGTGTAGGCATCGAGTGTAGGCATCGAGTGTAGGCACCGAGTGTAGGCATGGAGTGTAGGCATCGAGTGTAGGCACCGAGTGTAGGCACCGAGTGTAGGCACCGAGTGTAGGCATCGAGTGTAGGCACCGAGTGTAGGCATGGAGGTAGTCGTGTAGGCACGAGTGGCATGGAGGAGACATGTAGGCACCGAGTGTAGGCACCGAGTGTAGGCACCGAGTGTAGGCACCATATTCACTGTCTCGAACACGTCCTGCGCTGTCTTCCACGTCTGAATTTCCCGGGAAAATAGCATAAATATATAATTATAATAATGGGGGAGCGCTAAACCCGTAGGGTTATACAGCTCATGTGGGGGGGGGGGGACGGAAGGTATTCAGGCTTTATTTAGGGAACCGGAGCATGGATCCAATTCCCTAGATCAAGAGCCCATCACCAACGTCAAAGAACCTCCCTTGAGGGGAGATAAAATAACATAGGCTGGGTTTTCCCACAGTTGCTACTACTACAACTACTACTACTACTACTGCTACTACTACTACTACTACTACTGCTACTACTACTGCACTACTACTGCTACTACTACAACAACAACTACTACTGCTACTACTACTAATACTACAACAACTACTACTACTACTACTACTACTACAACAACACTACTACTACTACTACTACTACTACTACTACTACTACTACTACTACTACTACTGCTGCTGCTACTGCTACTACTACTGCTACTACTACTGCTACTACTACTGCTACTACTACTGCTACTACTACTGCTACTACTACTACTACTACTCAACAACTACTACTACTACTACTACTGCTACTACTACTACTACTACTGTTACTACTACTGCTACTACTACTGCTACTACTACTGCTACTACTACTGCTACTACTACTGCTACTACTACTGCTACTACTACTGCTACTACTACTGCTACTACTGCTACTACTACTGCTACTACTACTACTACAACTACTACTACTACTACAACAACTACTACTACTGCTACTACTACAACTACTACTACTACTAATACAACTACTACTACTACTACTACTACAACAACAACTACTACTACTACTACTACTACAACTACTACTACTACTACTACTACTACTACTACAACTACTACTACTACTACAACAACTACTATTACTACTACTACTACTACTACTACTAATACTACAACTACTACTACTACTACTACAACTACTACTACAACTACTACTACTACTACTACTACAACTACTACTACTACAACAACAACAACTACTACTACTACTACTACAACTACTGCTACTACTACTACTACAACTACTACTACTACTACTATTACAACTACTATTATAACACTAAAAACAACAATAACTACTACTACAACTACTATTATAACACTAAAACAACAACAACTTCTACTACTACAACAACAACAGTAACTACTACTACTACAACTATTACTACTACTACAACTATTACAACTACTACTACTACTATTATAACACTAAAAACAAGAACTTCTATCACTACAACAACAACAGTAACTACTACTACTACTACTACAACAGCAACTGCTACTACTACTTCTACTACATTAACTACTACTACAACAACTACATTGCTCATCTAGTACCACCTCTGTTCCCTTGTATAAGTTTTCTTTCTCGCTTGTCTGTATTAGACTGGTAAAGCCCTGGTGGGCGAAACGTCTATTAAATTAAGGTAGTCAGGTGTTGTAGGAGTGTCTTATGAACCAACGTGTCGGCATCATTCACCTTTGATCTTCTTTTCCTGAGTGGTTGTTGGCTTTGTCTACCACCACCACTAATTGTCTACCACCACCACTAATTGTCTACCACCACCACTAATTGTGTTGTTGATCAATAGGGCTGAGCCAGACAGTAAACACCAGGCGCTATAACCTGAGCACGTTAAACCTGTTGGGGAATCAAAAGCTCTTTAGAGGTGTACGCAAATCCATTAACTCTTTAAACCAGGGGTTCTTAACGAAGGGGTATGCATACCGCTTGGGGTATGGGAACCAAATATTGGGGTATGGAAGTTGTTGTTAGATTAGAATAAACTATCAGGTGTTCTGTTGCTAGCTATCAATATGTAAAGAAAAATCAAGCTATTGACATCTTTAAAGTCGTACTGGTACCTAACAGGACTGGTGATGATGACTTGCACAGTATGGTGAAGGTGGTATGGCAAGATATTAGGCAATCCATCGTGGGTCTGTAATCGTAAAAAGGGTTAAGAATGGATGCTGAGTCTAAACATCTACAAAACCATTTTACTGAAAGATCCAGTCATGATGACATTCGGGTTGCCAAGTATTCTTCCATTATTGCTGCTGCCACTCCACCAAGGTGTTGGTGACCTCACTTGAAGAAACGTTTATTTTCTTTAATAAGTTTATGTGAAAACTGGAAAACAATTGCTGATAAAACAATGATGTGATATACAGACATACTTAAGGACAACAGTATTTTTTGTAGGGTTTTACATATCATTTATATGAATGTATATGAATGTATATATATATATATATATATATATATATTATATATATATATATATATATATATATATATATATATATATATATATATATATGATAAATTTGGGTTTGTTTATCTTGCGGTAAAACTCATACAGTGGAGTTGAATGTTGTCATTCCCATTACGACCGGCATACAGGCATTCCATTATGACCGGCATACAGGCATTCCATTATGACCGGCATGCAGGCATTCCATTACGACCGGCATACAGCCATTCCATTATGACCAGCATACAGGCCGTTCATTGTACAATCCCTTGCAATGACACAAATTTTAAATAAGTAATATTTGGGAGCCTGTCCGGGAGTCTAGTATGAGCCTCAAGAGGCAGAGCACAACATTTTGAGCCCAGAGTTACAGCTAGGTTGTCTAAAAATAATATTTTCGAAGTTTTTCTTCATATATTGATAGTTAAAGTAGTATTTTGTTATGCAAAACCTGTGTGTTTAAGATCTCTTTCTTGACTTACTCTACTACTACTGCTCTATGCTCTACTGCTACTACTACTGCTGTCCTATTACTACTCTACTACTACTACTCTACTACTACTGCTCTACTACTACTACTGCTCTACTACTACTACTACTCCTATACTACTACTACTACTACTACTACTATTGCCTCGTTTCACTCCCCTTTCTGTTGCTTGTGCTACTACCACTACTCCCCTTACTTGCTGCTACTACTTCTTCCACTACCAGCATTACCTCTATCATTACTTCTCCACCTTTTTCTTCCTCTCTTTGTCCCGTCCCCGTCCTCTCGTAAATATACTGGCTCCCCAACCTTCGTGTGTTCGTGTGTCTAGTCTGAGCTCCAAGTCAGACCGAAACGTCGTCATGAGCTTCTTTTTCCTATGTCCTATTTGTGTATATCTTGAATAATTGCAAACTTAATAAATGACTGAACCTGTAGGACACATCCTTAAAACTTTGACTCTTAAGAACATTAAATGCCGTATTTTCCGCCATATAAGGCGCACTTTTTTCCCACATAAAAGTCTTGGAAAATCCCCCTGCGCCTTATATGCTCAAGGTTAGGGTCAAGGGTAGGCTTTGTGTTACGCCTTAGCATTTATTTACTAACATTACGTTACAATTGCGTTGAAACATCGTGAAATAGGTCTTATATGATCGTGCGCCTTATATGCCGAAAAATACGGTAACCTTAAATTGGGAAAAAGTTGCAAGACACTGAGGATTATCTTGCAACTGCAGGTTCACTCTACAGACGACAAGAGGGTTAATCAGAGACATTGTATTTCCTGAGAGAGAGAGAGAGAGAGAGAGAGAGAGAGAGAGAGAGAGAGAGAGAGAGAGAGAGAGAGAGAGAGAGAGGAGAGAGAAGTATTGAAGCCTCTGTGAGTGGTAGAGTGTTCAGCAGAACCCTTGCTTGAGGATCCACGTCAGGAGAACTATCAGTCACTCTTCCCATCTCTACCATAGCTCATACTGTGGGTTAAGCCAGAGTAACTCAGAATCATTCCCCACAATTCTCCAATTTGTTGAGAAAGTTCACTGAGTTTCATATTCATACCCAGAGAGACATACAGCCTCCTGGGAGTCGAGAGTATCCCTTGCCTGTGCCTGTTAAGAGTATCCCTTGTCTGTACCTGTCAAGAGTATCCCTTGCCTGTACCTGTCAAGAGTATCCCTTGCCTGTACCTGTCAAGAGTATCCCTTGCCTGTACCTGTCAAGAGTATCCCTTGCCTGTACCTGTCAAGAGTATCCCTTGCCTGTACCTGTCAAGAGTATCCCTTGCCTGTACCTGTCAAGAGTATCCCTTGCCTGTACCTGTCAAGAGTATCCCTTGATACTTAACCCAGATACTTAAAACTCAACTTAAAGAAGAAGGTGTACAGCTTCCTGACTCACCTTCTGTGTCAGACTTGACGTCCTGACCTTATTCTAAGGAGCACTATGACGGGGTGGGAACAAATATTTAAGCTACAGTGCGAGAATGCAAACGCCCAGGACCTTCTAAATAGCCAGCAGTGAGATCATTAACAAGTCCAATAACAAAGATATATATGGTCAACACTCAGTGACGCTCTACAGCAGCTGGAGAAGTTTGCATAAAGAAATGTGTTTCGTTAGTTCCACATTTCTTGGAACATAACCCAGATTTCTATTTTGAAATGTTTGAGAAACAAGTACATGCCGTACTTGTTAAAGAACATGAACTAATTGTTCATAACTATCAGCTTGTAGTTCGAACATCGAGGAAAAAAAACAAGGACAAACATACGCAGAATTTGCTCGAGAAGACGAAGTCAGATCACGCAGGAACTTATGAGGGGTTTTCCAGCTCTTCCAGTACAGAACCTGGAATTCTACAATGGTTTTCCTCCCAATGTTCAAGACTATATGATAGACCATTCTTGTTATGTAGTGTACCAGATGACTACCATAACAGATACTGATGAAGTAATTCATAAGATTCTTTAAACTACAGTCCATCCAGAGAAGAGAGAGAGAGAGAGAGAGAGAGAGAGAGAGAGAGAGAGAGAGAGAGAGAGAGAGAGAGAGAGAAAGAGAAGTGCAGTAAACAAGTGATATCAAAATATTCAAAACAATCACTGTGAAAAAAAATAGTAAACTTCCAAGCACTTTCGGGATTTCTTACATTATCAAGGACCTGTAAAAATAACAGAACAGTAGAAGGCTTATGTGAGGTGACATCTCAGGCTTATAAACCTTCTACTCTTCTATTTTTTTTACAGGTCTTTGATAATGTGAGAAATCACGAAAGCACTTGGAAGTACACTATTTTTTTCACAGTAGTTATTTTGCACAGAGAGAGGTAAGTGTTAGTAGTAGAGTGACGGGAGAATTTATTTAATCCCTCACCTCAGTATCGAGCTCTTGCTTCTGTATCGCAACCTGCAAGAAAATATCAAAAAGCTTCAAAGTCACTTTCTGGAGACAGACAGAAGGATGATAAAGGAAGGAGAAAAATCATATATTCTTACTGTAAAAGCAAGAGCATACAAGAAAGTATTGCTATGCATCTGGCGCCACTATTTCTACTTCCCCTCTTGGTTCATCAGAGAAGCAAGGATATCAGCACTAGAGTAATACACCTATGGAAAACAAACTATAGCCAGTGTTAAACAAGCCAGGCCATTTCCTAAGGTCACTGGTCTGGAGCTTTACAACTCACTCGCCGTGGTTTAACCCCCTACCCGTATCGTGGTTTGTTTGCAATCGTATTATTGCGACATCTATGGGAGAAATTTGTTAGCCACACTATCTCCCTCTGCTAATATCACTGAGCAACGTAGATAACTACAAGATGATAAAGTGTCTGAAGAAAATGAGGTTTTGTGGCACTTTTATTCAACTGCTAAGGCTGGTCTGAAGCTATCAGAGGTACACCATGTAAACTGCTATCGTGACGCAGGTGTATATCTGAAGTTATTAATAGATAACATACTAAATGAGGTAGATAAAACATTGTCGGTGTCAGGTAACATACTGCCTCTGTCAGCTAACACACTGCCAGTGTCAGATAGCATACTGCCAGTGTCAGATAACACACTGCCAGTGTCAGATAATACACTGCCACTGTCGGATAATACACTGCAAGTGTCAGATAACACACTGCCAGTGTCAGATAACACACTGCCAGTGTCAGATAACAAACTGCAAGTGTCAGATAACACACTGCCAGTGTCAGGTAACACACTGCCAGTGTCAGATAACAAACTGCAAGTGTCAGATAACATAGTGCCAGTGACAGATAATACACTGCTAGTGTCAGATAACACACTGCAGGTGTCAGATAACACACTGCCAGTGTCAGATAACACACTGCAAGTGTCAGATAACACTGCCAGTGTCAGATAACACACTGCCAGTGTCAGATAACACACTGCCAGTGTCAGATAACACACTGCCAGTGTCAATAACATAGTGCCAGTATCAGATAACACACTGCCAGTGTCAGATAACACACTGCCAGTGTCAGATAACACACTGCCAGTGTCAGATAACACACTGTCAGTGTCACATAACACACTGCCAGTGTCACATAACATCTGAACAAATATTTTGTCTTAAAATCATACAGTGGAAGTTAAATATTGATATTCACAGTACAACCTTCATATTAGGTCCTTCACTGTGAATCCAGCTCTTGTATCCTTTGCAGTGACACACTTTATGATCCCTTGCAGTGACACACTTTAGGATCTCTTGCAGTGACACACTTTAGGATCCCTTGCAGTGACACACTTAAGGATCCCTTGCAGTGACACACTCTAGGATCCCTTTCAGTGACACACTCTAGGATCCCTTGCAGTGACACACTCTAGGATCCCTTGCAGTGACACACTCTAGGATCCCTTGCAGTGACACACTCTAGGATCCCTTGCAGTGACACACTCTAGGATCCCTTGCAGTGACACACGCTAGGATCCCTTGCAGTGACACACTCTAGGATCCCTTGCAGTGACACATGTCATAAGTTAGGAAAACTAACAACTCCAGAAGATTTACAATTATAATTTCAGCAGTGCCTTGGTCAGGCTTGTGACACCGGTTCACATACGGCCGGAAAGTGCAAAGGCGTGCGAGCATTTCTACTGGAGCGTAACTCACACTGTATTTCCTGCAGCTGCAGAAACTACGCACTGAAGTTTGTACGTGTCGACGGTGTCAAACACGTCCTTTGGAAATCGTCATGCGCATAATCACTTCGTTATTATTAAAATCAGAGCTAAACCCACAAGGGTCATGCAGACTCACTTCAGTAGCAGTGCACAAAGGCCTGGAAATTTCAAAGTAACACCCACCTGTTTCACTGCAAGGGATGTACAAAAGTGTTCTGTCCATCACTATAATTCAGGGAGAAGCACTTTTAAACGCTGGTGTGGATCTCTCAAGCTTACTCCACAACCTCGAAAAGAACTTAATTCTATTCAGAAATTCATGTCTGATTCACCAGATTAATTTGGCTATTGAAACACGTAATATTACACTAGATGTTGAGAGAGAGAGAGAGAGAGAGAGAGAGAGAGAGAGAGAGAGAGAGAGAGAGAGAGAGAGAGAGAGAGAGAGAGAGAGAGAGGAGAGATTGAGAAAGAGGAGAGAGAGAGAGAGAGAGAGAGAGAGAGAGAGAGAGAGAGAGAGAGAGAGAGAGAGAGAAGAGAGAGAGAGAGAGAGAGGAGAGAGAGATTGAGAAAGAGGAGAGAGGAGAGAGAGAGAGAGAGAGAGAGAGAGAGAGAGAGAGAGAGAGAGAGAGAGAGAGAGAGAGAGAGAGAGAGAGAGAGAGAGAGAGAGAGAGAGAGAGAGAGAGAGAGACAAATAACATTCAACACCTTGGTAAGTAAGACAGATGTACAACAGTTAGGTATATTTGTTACGAAACGTTTCTCCTACACAGCAGACTCTTCAGTCGAGTACAAAGGAGGCAGCAGAAGCAGTGGAGATAAAGACGAGGTAATCAGTCCCTCACACTTAAAGGCTGAGGGACTGATTACCTCGTCTTTTGTATACAGTTCTACAGTCTTCCAATTATGTCCTGGAATTTGTGTTGATAAAGCCACTGGATGACCAAACGTCTACAAATATAGACACCCACATGTCGCACATGTGTCTAATTATTCTTCACGAAATTTAAATCTGGAAGGAAATCAGATTAATTATTTTAAGACATATTTTATCTTGAACTTTCAGTTCTTAGATCAAAAATCGTTATAATAACCATAATTTTTAAAGGGGTGGACCAGTAAGCCAGCGGAAGGCCTCGGTCAGATGACCAAAAGCTGCAGTGGCGGGTCATCATATGACTAAGACCCGCCTCAGGAAACACTTGTCCTAATCTAAGTTCTTCTAATATCAACACTTGCACTTCGTATTTTTTGTGGTAAGTTAACTAGCATCTGCGGCGTCTAGTGAGCACACTTTCAGAGAGACGAAGCAGGTGAAGTACCATCACAGTGAAGTACCATCACAGTGAAGTACCATCACAGTGAAGTACCATCACAGTGAAGTACCATCACAGTGAAGTACCATCACAGTGAAGTACCATCACAGTGAAGTACCATCACAGTGAAGTACCATCACAGTGAAGTACCATCACAGTGAAGTACCATCACAGTGAAGTACCATCACAGTGAAGTACCATCACAGTGAAGTACCATCACAGTGAAGTACCATCACAGTGAAGTACCATCACAGTGAAGTACCATCACAGTGAAGTACCATCACAGTGAAG
>WNWK01004276.1:22500-85000 GCA_009830355.1 Cherax destructor | reverse complement strand
TGGCTGCCCGTCGTGTGGTGTAATACCTGCCTTCACTCCAAGATGAACCAGGTGAGGCTGCCTTGGGTACATCTGTATGTATTATCTGGGTTTTTTTGTTAGTGTTTGACACTGGAATGAGCAAAAAATAATTTAGAGAATATAATTATTATATTCATAACGAAGCGCTAAACCCATAAGGGTCACACACAGCGCTGTTATTAGAGCTTATCAAACAAGAGCTGGACTTGGGCACTGTGAATGGGAGAGCGAGTGTCAAGAGTGACTTAATGAATGCCCTGAATGAGACCTTTTTTTCAAATTCTGTGTCATTGGCGGCGGCTTTACTGAAGATGAGACTGAAAATTTTTGATAGTGTTGGAAAATGAGTGTTGCCGGGAGGAACACTGGGCTCTACTAGTTGAGGGAACCTTGCAAGATGAAACACAAGAGTAAAGAGCTTGTGTGACATGTGCTTAATAATAACCAACATGCAAATAGAAACTCAAGAGGTTGATTGATTTGTATATTTAGATCCCTTCTGGGATCCTCTTCAGGAGAAGAGGATCCCAGAAGAGGATTGAGATATACAGATCCATCAACTTCCTGAGTTTCTGACTCCACGTTAATTATTCTAAATATTTATTGACCATTGGCAAACATTCATTACACTTTAGTTATTCAAATTATGATGTAATTAAAATGATTGTGTTGAGGCTCATCTATGTGTGTTAGGTAAGTAGTGGCCAGAGTTAAACTAGAACCACGTCAACATGGGCAGAGGAGCGGTGACTCGACCCATCCAACCATATAAGGTGAGTACTAACATGAAGTTTGCCAGTGGGAAATCAGTGTTCCAACATCTGGTGTAAATTAGCATGGATGGTATGACGATGGTACAAGTTAGGAGGATCATAAACTTGAGTGTGTGTTTGAGGCAGCTAAGTTGTGTGTTTGAAGCAGCTAAGTTGAGTGTTTGAAGCAGCTAAGTTGAGTGTTTGAAGCAGCTAAGTTGAGTGTTTGAAGCAGCTAAGTTGAGTGTTTGAAGCAACTAAGTTGAGTGTTTGAAGCAGCTAAGTTGAGTGTTTGAAGCAGCTAAGTTGAGTGTTTGAAGCAGCTAAGTTGAGTGTTTGAAGCAGCTAAGTTGAGTGTTTGAAGCAGCTGAGTTGAGTGTTTGAAGCAGCTAAGTTGAGTGTTTGAAGCAGCTAAGTTGTGTGTTTGAAGCAGCTAAGTTGTGTGTTTGAAGCAGCTAAGTTGAGTGCTTGAAGCACAAATAAAACACTTGTGCAACATTGGGTATATCTATTTTGGAAACGCTTCGAGAGTCATTGTCTTCTTCAGTCCATGAAGAGAACGGTGGAAACTGAGGAGGAGTTTAAGGTAATCAGTCCCTCAGCCTTGAGTCGATATACACAGTCCATCAGTCGTGATAAAAGTACAGCATATTCACGGAGACTGGACTGATATACTGCAGACAGACGAAGTGGAACAGTGGTCAGATTTTAGCGGCGATTCTGCTGCAATTACTTTGATAATGCAGCTCCACTGTAATCTGTTTCCGGTCAGAATTATAATTACGTTGGGTTAGATTAGGTTAAGTTCAAGTTAGGTTAGGTTAAGTTCAAGTTAGGTTAGGTTAAGTTCAAGTTAGGTTAGGTTAAGTTCAAGTTAGGTTAGGTTAAGTTCAAGTTAGGTTAGGTTAAGTTTAAGTTATGTTAGGTTAAGTTCAAGTTAGGTTAGGTTAAGTTCAAGTTAGGTTAGGTTAAGTTCAAGTTAGGTTAGGTTAAGTTCAAGTTAGGTTAGGTTAAGTTTAAGTTATGTTAGGTTAAGTTCAAGTTAGGTTAGGTTAAGTTCAAGTTAGGTTAGGTTAAGTTAAGTTCAAGTTAGGTTAGGTTAGGTTAGGTTACGTTCACGTTAGGTTAGGTTAAGTTCAAGTTAGGTTAGGTTAAGTTCAAGTTAGGTTAGGTTAAGTTTAAGTTATGTTAGGTTAAGTTCAAGTTAGGTTAGGTTAAGTTCAAGTTAGGTTAGGTTAAGTTAAGTTCAAGTTAGGTTAGGTTAAGTTCAAGTTAGGTTAGGTTAAGTTCACGTTAGGTTAGGTTAAGTTCAAGTTAGGTTAGGTTAAGTTCAAGTTAGGTTAGGTTAAGTTCATAGGTTAGGTTAAGTTCAGAGTTAGGTTAAGTTCAGTAGTTGTTAGTGTAGGTTAGGTTAAGTTCAAGTTAGGTTAGGTTAAGTTCAGTAGTTTGAGATAGGTTGTCAAGTTAGGTTAGGTTAAGTTAGTTAGGTTAGGTTAAGTTCAAGTCTGTAGGTTAGGTTAAGTTCAAGTTAGGTTAGGTTAAGTTCAAGTTAGGTTAGGTTAAGTTTAAGTTAGGTTAGGTTAGGTTAGGTTCATATGGTCATTAAGTTCCTGTGATCAGACAAGAAGGTTGTTGCATGCAACTATCAAACTTGTGTTGCCAGATTATACAAAACCAGATACCTTACGGGATGGTGTTAGTAAGAGTGGAGTTAGTGCAGCAAGACTGCAACACCGTCACCCACTGCAACACCGTCACCCACTGCAACACCGTCACCCACTGCAACACCGTCACCAGCTGCAACACCGTCACCAGCTGCAACACCATCACCAGCTGCAACACCTCACCAGCTGCACACCGTCACCAGCTGCAACACCGTCACCCGCTGCAACACCATCACCAGCTGCAACACCGTCACCAGCTGCAACACCGTCACCAGCTGCAACACCGTCACCAGCTGCAACACCGTCACCCACTGCAACACCGTCACCCGCTGCAACACCGTCACCCGATGCAACACCATCACCAGCTGCAACACCGTCACCAGCTGCAACACCGTCACCCGCTGCAACACCGTCACCCGCTGCAACACCGTCACCCGCTGCAACACCGTCACCAGCTGCAACACCGTCACCAGCTGCAACACCGTCACCAGCTGCAACACCGTCACCAGCTGCAACACCGTCACCAGCTGCAACACCGTCACCAGCTGCAACACCGTCACCCGCTGCAACACCGTCACCCACTGTCATTCTTCTTAACCAAACTGAAGAAACACCAACAGTCACATGTTATTATGGATTATTATTATTATTGTTTTAATCATGGGGAGCGCTAAACCTGAAAGGATAATACAGCGCTTGTGGGGGGGAGGGGGGATGGAAGGTATTCAGGCTCGATTCAGAGAACTGGAGCACGGATCCAATTCCCTAGATCAAGAGCCCCTCACCAGCGTCCAGGAACCTACCTTGAGGGGATGTTATTATGAATAATGAAACACTGGGTGTAATATGAACACTGGAGGACTCCCGTGTCTGCCTCACATCCTCGCCACACTCTACACAAGTCTACAATGACCAAAACCTGCTAGATATACGACATAGTTTATAGTTTTATATTTGGAAAATGAGTAATCAAGTTTTTTTTTCCCCTTCATTGGTTATTTTTTTTTTTTTTTTAGGGTAGTGGACGTTTGGCTTAAATCAGCAGTTTTTTTTTACACCTTTCTTAAATTGATGCCATGGCAGTATAGCCCTGATCTGAGCATGAGAATGTTGCATGCCCTGAGAATCTTATCTCACCTTTGCTTCAGTTGTGTCCCGTTTCAAGGGATCTTTTAGCCCAGGAGTTCAGCCTGAGGCTGTTGACCCAGTGGTCAACCAGGCTCTTCGTGCTAGCGGCCCACAGGCCAGCATAGCCAGGACAACCCTGCTGATCTGAATCACAAACACAGGTACTCAGGTACTCTTAAAGGCATGTTGTACCTGATGGTGCAAGATACCAGCACTAGCTCAGTCACAGAACAATCAAGAGAATAAGAAATAAAGTATACACCAGATACCACACTTATTAACAATTATTTACACTATTACTATGTACAAGAGCTTTATCAAATACCTTAATATGAGTAGATTTGATGAGAGAGAGAGAGAGAGAGAGAAAGAAAGACAGAGAGACAACTAAATATAGAGAAAGAGAGAGAAAATAAGTATGAGAACTCTTACTAGCAATAGGTTTAGACACCGATACAGAGGACAAACGATAGTATGGTGTTAATCAACCAGAGGTTAGTGAAGCTCTGAAAGTCCAGGGCTCACCATACATGCAGGGGAAGCTTACCCTGGAGCTTGTCCCCTCACCATAACTGGTAGACTTTATAGTCATCCCTTATCACGAGAGGTACACTCACTCGGACTGGCAATAAAACCACCATACTTTAAAACTGGTTACGACTGCCATGCAGGAATGAGGTTACCTGTGTTGCGTGAGGAATATAATGACATACTCGGCGTGTGCCACTACTAACACTAGTAACAAAAGCTGTCCAGCTTACTAATAACTTTTATTTTGGTTCCAGTTACACTTCTGAGATCTGGAAATATGTTAAAGAGTCATATGCGATGGATATGGACACAGTGTTCTCTAACTGTACCCACGACATCCTCCTCCTCACTGAGTTTATTCAGAACTTTTTCTAATATTTTTTCACTCCAGAAGATTGCTGTACCAGTGTGCAGGTTAAAGACCAATTTCTCAAATATGCCAGTGCTTTGTGGTGTTGAAAAGTTGTATATTTATTCGGTGCACAAAAGACCATCGATAAGTCTCATGGCCATCTTGTGCTAGTTGTAAACAAAGGTAACCAGAGTCATCTAGTGGTGGGATGCAGCTTCAGATCGCCTGGTGATTGACAAGAGTGTTGTGGTGCTCTATGAGGGAGCCGGTTCGATTACGTCGTTTGAGGTAATCGTTTCAGTCAACCAAACACTCTCTAGTTTTCAGTGATACTTGTGCTCACTGTTTACCATTAATTTGGCTTGTGAAAGTCTTGTATATTTGTAAATACTGTACATAGTGATTTGGTGAAGCAAAATATATATAAAACTCATACAAGTTATTCCTGAGTCTAATTTCTGTCCTACTATCTGGAACGTTCACGACACACTCCAGAACTGTCACGACACACTCCAGAACTGTCACGACACACTCCAGAACTGTCACGACACACTCCAGAACTGTCACGACACACTCCAGAACTGTCACGACACACTCCAGAACTGTCGCGGGACTCTTACACCAGTACTGGAGCTTGTGGCAGTAGTCCTCTCCGGGCATCCAGGAAGTGTAGCCAGCAGACACAGCAGACCTCTCCTTCAGGAAGTGTAGCCAGCAGACACAGCAGACCTCTCCTTCAGGAAGTGTAGCCAGCAGACACAGCAGACCTCTCCTTCAGGAAGTGTAGTAGCAGACACACCAAACACAGCAGACAGTCAGGTTGTCAATAAGTTACAGGAAGAGAGTACGTGTAGGCACCTGACTTTGTCAGTACTCACCTCTCCCTATCTCTCTCCCTTTCTCTCCCTCACTCTCTCTCTCCCTCTCCCTTTCCCTCTCCCTCTCCCTCTCTCTCCCTTTCCCTCTCCCTCTCCCTCTCTCTCCCTCTCCCTCTCCCTCTCCCTCTCCCCCTCTCTCTCTCTCTCTCTCTCTCTCTCTCTCTCTCTCTCTCTCTCTCTCTCTCTCTCTCTCAAACAAAACTCATCACAAGTTTATAAAGTGTCCTTGTTTTATCGGTAGTCTGGAGTGGTGTACCGGGAGAGTGTACCGGGACAGTGTACCAGGACAGAGTACTTGGACAGTGTACCGGAACACTGTACCTGGACCGTTTACCAGGAGAGTGTACCGGGACGGTGTACCGGGAGAGTGTATTGGGGTAGTGTACCGAGGGAGTGTACCAGGCCAAGTGATGGGACAATGTACGGGGGAAGTATACTGGAGACTTCAGTAGTGTCAGTCTGAGCTGGGAGACTTCAGTAGTGTCAATCTGAGCTGGGAGACTTCAGTAGTGTCAATCTGAGCTGGGAGACTTCAGTAGTGTCAGTCTGAGCTGGGAGACTTCAGTAGTGTCAGTCTGAGCTGGGAGACTTCAGTAGTGTCAGTCTGAGCTGGGAGACTTCAGTAGTGTCAGTCTGAGCTGGGAGACTTCGGTAGTGTCAGTCTGAGCTGGGAGACTTCAGTAGTGTCAGTCTGAGCTGGGAGACTTCAGTAGTGTCAGTCTGAGCTGGGAGACTTCAGTAGTGTCAGTCTGAGCTGGGAGACTTCAGTAGTGTCAGCCTGAAACTGGGAGACTTCAGTAGTGTCAGTCTGAGCTGGGAGACTTCAGTAGTGTCAGTCTGAGCTGGGAGACTTCAGTATGTCAACCAGCTGGGAGACTTCAGTAGTGTCAGTCTGATGCTGGGAGACTTCAGTAGTGTCAGTCTGAGCTGGGAGACTTCAGTAGTGTCACCAGAGCTGGGAGACTTCAGTAGTGTCAGTCTGAGCTGGGAGACTTCAGTAGTGTCAGTCTGAGCTGGGAGACTTCAGTAGTGTCAGTCTGAGCTGGGAGACTTCAGTAGTGTCAACCTGAGCTGGGAGACTTCAGTAGTGTCAGTCTGAGCTGGGAGACTTCAGTAGTGTCAGTCTGAGCTGGGAGACTTCAGCAGTGTCAGTCTGAGCTGGGAGACTTCAGTAGTGTCAGTCTGAGCTGGGAGACTTCAGTAGTGTCAACCTGAGCTGGGAGACTTCAGCAGTGTCAGTCTGAGCTGGGAGACTTCAGTAGCGTCAGTCTGAGCTGGGAGACTTCAGTAGTGTCAGTCTGAGCTGGGAGACTTCAGTAGTGTCAGTCTGAGATGGGAGACTTCAGTAGTGTCAGTCTGAGCTGGGAGACTTCAGTAGTGTCAGTCTGAGCTGGGAGACTTCAGTAGTGTCAACCTGAGCTGGGAGACTTCAGCAGTGTCAGTCTGAGCTGGGAGACTTCAGTAGTGTCAGTCTGAGCTGGGAGACTTCAGCAGTGATAACCTGAGCTGGGAGACTTCAGCAGTGTCAACCTGAGCTGGGAGACTTCAGTAGTGTCAGTCTGAGCTGGGAGACTTCAGTAGTGTCAGTCTGAGCTGGGAGACTTCAGTAGTGTCAGTCTGAGCTGGGAGACTTCAGTAGTGTCAGTCTGAGCTGGGAGACTTCAGTAGTGTCAGTCTGAGCTGGGAGACTTCAGTAGTGTCAACCTGAGCTGGGAGACTTCAGCAGTGGCAGTCTGAGCTGGGAGACTTCAGTAGTGTCAGTCTGAGCTGGGAGACTTCAGCAGTGTCAATCTGAGCTGGGAGACTTCAGTAGTGTCAGTCTGAGCTGGGAGACTTCAGTAGTTTAGTAGTATAGTTTATGGCAGAGTCAGAGAGGTAACTCCCTCAAAAACGTCTTCACAAAACTACTCAAATTCCCTTCCATGACGGTAACGTCCCCGCCACTGTATTCCTTCAGGGAACTCCCTATTTTTTTCCCTCGCTGCCACAATATATTTCCCCTACAATATTGCTGGGAGAAAATAATTTTCTTGGAATAGAAGAGGAAAAAAAATCCCCTCTGATTTACAGGAACAGGAAATTTCCTTAATAATTCGAGCATGGAATTGGATCTTCCCCTACACATCCAGTTTCATCCCCACTAGACTGTCACAAATTCCCCAGACCATTTTACAAGAGCAGAAAAGTCCCCCGCCATTTTAGCTGGTAGGGGAAATTTTTCAAGCAGGGCGCTTCTGCAACAGGGAAAATTCCTTATCCTCCATCCCTGCTATCACGACCAGAACTTTTCCCGCCACTTTACAAGAGCAGGGAATTTTCCCCCACTATTTTACCAGGAAAGGGAATTCCCCCACCATTTTGGAAGGATACGAGAATTTCTCTGGTTATTGGTGGAGTGTGGGTGTGGTGGTGGTGGTGGTGGTGGTGGTGATAGTAGTGGTGGTGGTGGTGGTGATAGTGGTGGTGGTGGTGATAGTGGTGGTGGTGGTGATAGTGGTGGTGGTGATAGTGGTGGTGGTGATAGTGGTGGTGATAGTATTGGGGGTGGTGGGTATTGTGGTGGTGGTGGTGGTGATAGTGGTGGTGGTGGTGATAGTGGTGGTGGTGGTGATAGTGGTGGTGGTGGTGATAGTGGTGGTGGTGGTGATAGTGGTGGTGGTGGTGATAGTGGTGGTGGTGGTGATAGTGGTGGTGGTGGTGATAGTGGTGGTGGTGGTGATAGTGGTGGTGGTGGTGATAGTGGTGGTGGTGGTGATAGTGGTGGTGGTGGTGATAGTGGTTGTGGTGATAGTGGTGGTGGTGATAGTGGTGGTGGTGATAGTGGTGGTGGTGATAGTGGTGGTGGTGATAGTGGTGGTGATAGTATTGGTGGTGGTAGGTATTGTGGTGGTGGTGGTGGTGGTGGTTTTGGGTGTGGTGGTGGTGGGTGTGGTGGTCGTACTAGTGGTGGTAGTGGAGGTGGTGTTGGTGGTGGTGATAGTGGTGGTGATAGTGGTGGTGGTGGGTGTGGTGGTGTTGTTGGTGGTGGTGGGTGTGGTGGTGGTGTTGGTGGTGGTGGGTGTGGGTGTGGTTGTGTTGTTGTTGGTAGTGGTAGTGTTGGTGGTGGTGATGGTGGTGATAGTGGTGGTAGTGGTGATAATGGAGGTGGTGGTGATAGTGGTGGTGGGGGTGGTGGTGATAGTGGTGGTGGTGGTGGGCGTGGTGATGTTCGTGGTGGTGGGTTTGGTGGTGTTGTTGTTGGTGGTGGGTTTGGTGGTGTTGTTGTTGGTGGTGGTAGTGATGGTGGTGGTGGTGATAGTGGTGGTGGTGATGGTGGGTGTGGTGGTGGTGGTGGGTGTGGTGGTGGTGTTGGTGGTGGTGGGTGTGGTGGTGTTGTTGTTGTTGGTGGTAGTGATGGTGGTTGTGATTGTGGTGGTAGTGGTGGTGGTGATGGTGGTAGTGGTGGTGATAGTGGTGATGGTAGTGGTGGTGATAGTGGTGATGGTAGTGGTGGTGATAGTGGTGGTGGTAGTGGTGGTAGTGGTGGTGGTGGTGATAGTGGTGGTGATAGTGGTGGTGATAGTGGTGGTGGTGATGATAGTAGTGATACTGTTTCTGTGCAACACACACACCGTGTCTTTTGCAACACACTGTGTCAGTGCAACACATAATGTCTATGTGCAACACCCACCCACTGTGTCTGTGGAACACACACACTATGTGCAACACAAACCCACTGTGTCTGTGCAACACACACACTATGTGCAACACACACCCACTGTCTGTGCAACACACACTATGTGCAACACACACCCACTGTGTCTGTGCAACACATACACTATGTGCAACACACACCCACTGTATATTTTGCAACACACTGTCTCTGTGCAACAAACACACTGCCTTTAGTGCAACATATTGTCTCTGTGCAATACACAGTCTAGATGCAACACACTGTACAACACACACACAGTCTCTGTGCATCACACTCTGTAATACACTCTGCAACACATTTTGCAACACACTCTGTAACACTCTGCAACATTCTGCAACACACTGTGTAACATACTGTGCAACACACTCTGCAACATACTGTGCAACACACTATGTAATAAACTCTGCAACACACTCTGTAACACACTCTGCAACACACTCTGTAACACACTGTACAACACACTCTGTAACACACTCTGCAACACACTCTGCAACACACTCTGCAACACACTCTTCAACACACTCTGCAACATACGACTATTAAGTTTTTCATTGTTAAGATTATAAATTAATATTATGAATATAAATTAACACTGCAAGTTATCATTACAATTTAGCATTACAAATTATTATTACAAGTTATTAAAAGTAATCATTAAGTTATCATTACAAGTTATCATCACAAGTTATCATCACGAGTTATCATCACAAGTTATTAAAAGTAATCATTAAAAGTTATCATCATTACAAGTTATCATCATTACAAGATATCATCTCCAGTTATCATCACAAGTTATCATCACGAGTTATCGTCACAAGTTATTATAAGTAATCATTAAAAGTTATCATCATTACAAGTTATTATCTCCAGTTATCATCACAAGTTATCAAAGTTTATCATTAAAAGTTATCACAAGTTATCAAACATTTATCTTTACAAGTTATCACAAGTTATAATTACAAATTACTATAAGTTAACATTATAATCACTGACATAATGAAGTGATAATTAAGCCAAGAAATTGTTATAGAAATAATAATTTTCCATTTAAATTATGTGATGTAAAACTTTTTTTTGCTTATTAATTAATTTTTGATTGCAAGTTTCTGCAATTAATATTACTTAAACACCAAGTTAATGAAGAGTGGTGGTAATTAACACAAAAGGCACAATACCGTGACTGCAACAATAGACACACAACCCGCACATATAAAAGAGAGGAGCCATCGACGACGTTTCGGTCCGACTTGGACCATTTACAAAGTCACACTAACACACAGGACAGGTAGAAGGGGTATTTATAGGCAGGCAGACAGGGGAGGGCACAAGAAAGTGGTGGAGGGGTAATAATGGAGGTATTAGTGGTAGTAGTAGTAGTAGTGGAGTCAGTCATATTCTAGGAAAGTTGCACTGCAATGAAGCTGGCGGCCCACATAGGGTAAGGACAACAACACAGAGGGGAAAAATGAAAATAAAAATAAAATAAAGGACAAATACAAGGCAAAAGAAAAGAAGAAAACCCCTTCTCATTCTCCTTTCTCCTCTGGGTTTTCTTTCTTTTCTTTTGCCTTGTATTTGTCCTTCTTTATTTTATTTTTATTTTCATTTTTCCCCTCTGTGTTCTTGTCCTTACCCTATGTGGGCCGCCAGCTTCATTGCAGTGCTCTGTACATTTAATTTAAATGGTGCTATAAGTACCTTACTTAACATAGTATGCACACTTTCTGGTACGTTACTGTAATGAAAGGTACTCAAAAGTACCAGAGTAATTTAAATGTGTGTGTGTGTGTACTCACCTATTTGTATTCACCTATTTGTGGTTGCAGGGGTCGATTCATAGTTCCTGTGTGTGTGTATGTGTGTGTGTGTGTGTGTGTGTGTGTGTGTGTGTGTGTGTGTGTGTGTGTGTGGTCGGTTAGACTCGATATTGATCGACAAAACAATTTCCTAGATAAGCTAACTTCTGACCCATAAATGCAATATAACAGTTTGCTTGAACAGCGGTTATTCTACAACTTTATACATCATTAGTAAGGCCTCACCTAGATTATGCAGCTCAGTTCTGGTCTCCATATTACAGAATGGATATAAATTAGTTAGAAAACATTCAGCGTAGAATGACAAAGTTAATTCATAGCATTAGAAATCTTCCGTATGAAGAAAGATTGAAGACCCTTAAATTACATTCACTTGTAAGACGAAGAATGAGGGAAGACATGATCGAAGTGTATAAGTGGAAGATGGGTATTAACAAAGGGGATATAAATAAGGTCTTAAGGATATCTTTCCAAGAGAGAACCCGCAATAATGGATTCAAATTAGACAAGTTTAGATTTAGAAAGGATATAGGAAAGTATTGGTTTGGAAATAATGTAGTTGATGAGTGGAACAGTCTGCCTAATAGGGTTATTGAGGCTAAAACCTTGGGTAGTTTCAAATTTAGGTTGGACAAATACATGAGTGAGAGGGGTTGGATTTGAGTGGGTCTTGCACATGGGTAAATTTAATTTTCAGAGTTTATTGTTTGGGCGGCATTGTGAGTTGGGTTAGGCAAGTGTCCTGTTAGTGAGATGGATTATGAAGGACCTGCCTAGTATGGGCCAACAGGCCTGCTGCAGTGTTCCTCCTTTCTTATGTTCTTATGAATAATTCGCCAAACAACAATAATGTTGGAAGCAGCAGTGAAGGCACTGCGTCAGGCAAGGAAGACCAAAAACGAAGTTAACTGAGGACCAGCAGCTTCCAAACCCCGACTACGACAGTGCTTAGATGCCAGGTCTCAAGAGTTGCACTCTGGACCTGAAGCATAGAGACCCACAACCTCAGAAAACGTCAGAAATCACTACCTAAATAATGCTTAGGTTCACTATTAATGCTCCGGCTCAGTAACACGAGCTGACGAGAACATCGTTCTTCCAGACAGAGCAAAGAGATGTTGCCTCGATGTGGAGCTGTGTGTGAGAGAGAGAGAGAGAGGGAGGCTCTCCCGATACAATGTCAGGTGACTCCTGCCGACTTACCGCATGCGGCAACAATCAAACAAGCGAGCAGGTAGTTTCTGAAGCGTGGGTAGACAATCAAGTCTCCTTCAACGAGCACAATACCGTGACTGCAACAATACACTTATATATATATATATATATATATATATATATATATATATATATATATATATATATATATATATATATATATATATATATATATATATATATATATATATATATATATATATATATATATATATATATATATATATATATATATATAGTCGTGCCGATTAGGTAAAACTTGCAATTGGCTTAAATAGCAACGCTCACCTTGCCATATAAGACAAGTGAAAATTTGTATGCAATAATTTCCAAAATCATTCTAAACATAACGAAAAAAATATATTTCATTGTGTTTGTTTATTATTAAATTAATGTTAACGTATCTAAAATATATTTAGTTGGGTTAGGCTAAATTAAATTGCTCTTGTTGTAATAAGGTTAGTAGGTTTTCAAAGTTTCATTTGGTACAAAATTATAAATTCTTACATTAACATAAATGAAAAAATATATCTTTAAACGTATAAGAGAAAATTTTAGAAAGGACTTAATTTAGATGAGTTCTTGCTAATTGACCAGTTTTACCTAATCGGCACGACATATATATATATATATATTATATATATATATATATATATATATATATATATATATATATATATATATATATGCAAGAACCACTATGAAAAATAGAGGAATTAAGCTTTTGTGACTACTCACATTATCAAGAACTATAAAAGGAAACATGACAAGAAGGCTTATATAAAGGGCAAGACTGCACCTCACAGTCACATCACACTGACAAAGACAACACCTCACAGTAGCGTAAATCGCACGACTCTGTGAAAAGGAACATAAGAAAGGACCTGAAACTCTTCCCAAGATTTAAGATTAGTCCAATTTATCATTAATTCTTCCCAAATTTTATTAATTATAATGAATCCAATTTATATAAACCAAAGAAATATTCATATTATTTTCAAAACTGCTTTTAATGAAACATGATTCTATTATATTTTCTCAACCATGGACTTGCTTGATACAACCTTCTCAGCATTTTGAAAATCAATTGGATGGTTAAAATCTCTCACATGAATAAATAGAGCATTAGAATCTTGTCCAGTTCTAATGCTATATTTATGTTGTTTTAATCTTAGTTCAAGACTTTTACCAGTTTGACCATAATAAACTTTATCGCATATTTTACAGGGAATCTTATAGACACTTCCGTCAGGTTGTATCAAGCAAGTCCATGGTTGAGAGGAATATAATAGAATCATGTTTCATTAAAAGCAGTTTTGAAAATAATATGAATATTTCTTTTGGTTTATATAAATTGGATTCATTTATAATTATTAAAATTTGGGAAGAATTTAATGATAAATTGGGAAGAGTTTCAGGTCCTTTCTTATGTTCCTCTTCACAGAGTCGTGAGATGTTACGCTACTGTGAGGTGTTGTCTTTGTTAGTGTGATGTGACTGTGAGGTGTATTCTGCCTCTTTATAAGCCTTCTTGTCATGTTTCCTTTTATAGTTCCTTGATAATGTGAGTAGTCACGAAAGCGCTTGGAATTCCTCTATTTTTTCATAGTGGTTGTCTTGCATATTTTGATATCACATGTTTACTGTGATCTTTTTGCATATATATATATATATATAAATATATGTCGTTCCCCTCACTTCCCCATCACTATCGTTCCCTTCAACCTTTCCCGTCATTCCCCTCACCCCTTCCCCATCACCATCATTCCCCCCTCTCCTTCCCCATCACCATCGTTTCCCTTTCCCCTTCCCTACCGTTCGCCTTACCCCCCTTCCCCATCGTTCCCCTCACCCCTGCCCATCACCATCGTTCCCGTCACCCCTTCCCCATCCCCATTGTTCCCATCACCATCCCCCCGTCTTCCTCCCCCCTCCACCAATGGGAAGAGAGCTCGCTAACAAGTCATTTTCCACACCACTGATTGGTTCTCTCGGGTTGTTAACGAATGACGTCACTAGGTACTTCCATCGCCACCTCTCAACCAGAACACCTTCACTAACCTCGTTAAGTCACCAAGTTACTGCAATTAAGTTGTATTCCAAGATATAGCAGTTGTACTCAAGAGAGAGAGAGAGAGAGAGAAAAAAAAAGAGAGAGAGAGAGAGAGAGAGAGAGAGAGAGAGAGAGAGAGAGGAGAGAGAGAGAGAGAGAGAGAGAGAGAGAGAGAGAGAGAGAGAGAGAGAGAGAGAGAGAGAGAGGTGTCTATCATCTACCCTCAACATCGCTTGACCCAGCACTTAGGCTACCCCAGCACTTAGGCTACCCCAGCACTTAGGCTACCCCAGCACTTACCTAATCTTATTATAACAAGCGCAATTTAATTTAGCCTAATCCAACTAAATATATTTTTGATAAGTTTACAATAATATAATAATAAACGAACACAACGATTTTTTTTCATTAGGTTCAGAATGATTTTTGCGAAATTATTGCATACACAAATTTTCGCTTGCCTTATTCGGCCCGAAAAAGAAAAACTTTCATCATCATTCACTCCATCACTGTCTTGTCAGAGGGGCGCTTTACACTACAGTGCAGACACTGTATATATATGTATATATATATATATATATATATATATATATATATATATATATACGTTATACTAACGATGTTATAATGGTCTCTCAGTATATATACACAGAGAATTTTAAATATTTTAGGGATTAAAAGTGTTTGAAGTAGGGTGCCTTGTTACCCTGGGGTGACCCAGGCTAGAACCATAGAAGACCTTATTGGCCGTGGTGACCCAGGGATGACCTGCATGACTGGGTTGATCCAGGGGTGAACCAGTTCGTGAAAGAGTTACCTAAGGGTAACCCGCTCCGGAAAAAAAAGTAGAAAATCACTGCATTTAATTAGCCTTGACTGGCAGAGTACAGGTGACATGCAGCTCTGAGCCTTTAGTCTTCTTTAGAACTAATTAGAAAATTTCCATGGTGCCTGAAACTGTCAACACAGCTTCTGTCCCACCGGGCAACTCCAGAAATAACCCCTCGCAAAGTCCCACCACCTTCCCATAAAGGTAGCGAGGAGTTGTGATGTATAGCAGCGTCGTCGGTCTAGACCTGGGGGCCAATAGGGTGGTTGTGACACAACACATCGTTACCAGTAACAATAGCTGTTTAGCCTCACTTCTAAACATTCATAATAAAAAAAATAACGATGAAAATTGCGTCAAAAAGGTCTTGGAGTCAAAAAGGTCTTAGAATGCGCCGGTCTATACCACACAAAAAACACCTCCAAATATCTCTCCATTTTTGTGTTGCTGGTCCGACAAATATTCTGACCTTCGTGTAGTCAATCGGTTTGAAATCTAATTAACCGACTAAATAATAATATTGACGTGTATGATTAATATCTTTTCATGGCACCATTATAAATTATAAATTTTTAGGTTGTCTTTGAAAATAATCTGATTTTTTTGGGCAGTTTTTAAGTTAAAATGTTTATGAAAGCTCAGAGAATGGCATTCATAATTGTAAGTTTTATTTGTGTAGGTGAATAAATATTTAAAGGTTGACGTTTACCAGTGTATAAGAGCTGTATGATGCAGTGTATAACAGTTCTTTGATACAGTGTATAACAGTTCTATGATGCAGTGTATAACAGTTCTTTGATACAGTGTATAACAGTTCTTTGATACAGTGTATAACAGTTCTATGATGCAGTGTATAACAGTTCTATGATGCAGTGTATAACAGTTTTATGATACAGTGTATAACAGTTGTATGATGCAGTGTATAACAGTTGTATGATGCAGTGTATAACAGTTGTATGATGCAGTGTATAACAGTTGTATGATACAGTGTATAACAGTTGTATGACAGTGATACAGTTGTGATCAGGTATAACAGTTGTATGATGCAGTGTATAACAGTTGTATGATGCAGTGTATAACAGTTGTATGATACAGTGTATAACAGTTGTATGATGCAGTGTATAACAGTTGTATGATGCAGTGTATAACAGTTGTATGATGCAGTGTATAACATTTGTATGATACAGTGTATAACAGTTGTATGATACAGTGTATAACAGTTGTATGATACAGTGTATAACAGTTGTATGATGCAGTGTATAACAGTTGTATGATGCAGTGTATAACAGTTGTATGATACAGTGTATAACAGTTGTATGATGCAGTGTATAACAGTTGTATGATGCAGTGTATAACAGTTGTATGATGCAGTGTATAACAGTTGTATGATGCAGTGTATAACAGTTGTATGATGCAGTGTATAACAGTTGTATGATGCAGTGTATAACAGTTGTATGATGCAGTGTATAACAGTTGTATGATGCAGTGTATAACAGTTGTATGATGCAGTGTATAACAGTTGTATGATGCAGTGTATAACAGTTGTATGATGCAGTGTATAACAGTTGTATGATGCAGTGTATAACAGTTGTATGATGCAGTGTATAACAGTTGTATGATGCAGTGTATAAACAGTTGTATGATGCAGTGTATAACAGTTGTATGATGCAGTGTATAACAGTTGTATGATGCAGTGTATAACAGTTGTAATGATGTATAACAGTTGTATGAAGTGTATAACAGTTGTATGATGCAGTGTATAACAGTTGTATGATGCAGTGTATAACAGTTGTATGATACAGTGTATAACAGTTGTATGATACAGTGTATAACAGTTGTATGATACAGTGCATAACAGTTGTATGATGCAGTGTATAACAGTTGTATGATGCAGTGTATAACAGTTGTATGATACAGTGTATAACAGTTGTATGATGCAGTGTATAACAGTTGTATGATGCAGTGTATAACAGTTGTATGATGCAGTGTATAACAGTTGTATGATGCAGTGTATAACAGTTGTATGATGCAGTGTATAACAGTTGTATGATGCAGTGTATAACAGTTGTATGATGCAGTGTATAACAGTTGTATGATGCAGTGTATAACAGTTGTATGATGCAGTGTATAACAGTTGTATGATGCAGTGTATAGCAGTTGTATGATGCTGTGTATAGAAGTTGTATGGTGCAGAGTATAACAGTTGTATGATGCAATGTATAACAGTTGTATGATGCAGTGTATAACAGTTTTATGATGCAGTGTATAAAAGTTGTATGATGCAGTGTATAACAGTTGTATGATGCAGTGTATAACAGTTGTATGATACAGTATAACTGTAATATGTCAGCTCAAGTGGGAAAAATAACAGAATAATTGACGTGTATTGTGATGATTCATCAACACATATCATGTATATGTCATAGTATTGGCACACACACACACACACACACACCGGCGGGGCGGAAACATTTCGAAGTGTTTCCTTACACACACACATACACATACAACAGGCCTAGTGTCTAATCGACATGTGCCTAGGACAAAATGGTAACTAACTAACACACACACACACGGATCAGGCAGGACTACAAAGGGACCTGGACAGGCTGGAAGCCTGGTCCAGCAACTGACTCCTTGAATTTAATTAACCCCGCCAAATGCAAAGTCATGAAGATCGGGGAAGGGCAAAGAAGACAGCAGACAGAGTACAGGCTAGAGGGGCCAAAAACTGCAAACCTCACTCAAGGAAAAGGATCTTGGGGTGAGTATAATACCGAGCACATCTCCTGAGGCACACATCAACCAGATAACTGCTGCAGCATATGGGCGACTGGCAAACTTGAGAATAGCGTTCCGATACTTCAGTAAAGAATCGTTCAAGACACTGTACACCGTGTACGTCTGGCCCATACTGGAGTATGCAGCACCAGTTTATAACCCACACCTGGTCAAGCACGTCAAGAAATTAGAGAAAGTACAAAGGTTTGCAACAAGACTAGTTCCAGAGCTAAGGGGAATGTCCTACGAAGGAAGGTTAAGGGAAATCGACCTGACGACTTTGGAGGACAGGAGGGTAGACATGATAACGACATACAAAATACTGGAAGGAATTGACAAGGTGGACAGAGAAAGGATGTTCCAGAGGTGGGACACAAACAAGGGGGTCACAATTGGAAGTTGAAGACTCAGATGAGTCAAAGAGATGTTAGGAAGTATTTCTTTAGTCATAGAGTTGTCAGGAAGTGGAATAGTCTGGGAAGTGATGTTGTGGAGGCAGGAACCATACATAGTTTTAAGACGAGGTATGATAAAGCTCATGGAGCAGGGAGAGAGAGAGGACCTAGTAGCGATAAATGAAGAGGCGGGACCAGAAGCTATGAATCGACCCCTACAACAACAAATAGGTGAGTACACACACACACACAACATTATTCACTAATATAGATGAAGTAATCTCACAAAGATTTGAACTTACTATTATTTAAATGGAAAGAAACCTGATATAATATGTCTAACTGAAACTAAAATGAAAAATATTTTAAATGAGTTCATATATCACAGAAATTACTCAGTGCGAAGACGAGACAGAGTAGGCAAGAAAGGAGGAGGTTTGACACTGTTGTTAAAAGACACTTCAAGTTATGAAAATTGAAATCCAAAATACTGAAAATGTTGAAATTTTAGGGATATGAGTTCGATAGGATATATGAAGGATAACATAATATCTTCAGGGAACCATTGATGAAAAGTGACAGTAATAAGGATAAAGTTAGAGAGTTTAACCATAAAAAATAAATTGGCCAGCCTATGAGGCTGGAACTACAAATAAATGGTCAATATATTTCCCCAGGTTAATGATAGTTTTTCTTACGTATCAGCATATATAAGAAGCAAAGATTGAGAGGCAGCCACACACCCTCAATAATAGATTGAGAGGCAGCTACACACCCTCAATAATAGATTGAGAGGCAGCCACACACCCTCAATAATAGATTGAGAGGCAGCCACACACCCTCAATAATAGATTGAGAGGCAGCCACACACCCTCAATAATAGATTGAGAGGCAACCACACACCCTCAATAATAGATTGAGAGGCAACCACACACCCTCAATAATAGATTGAGAGGCAGCCACACACCCTCAATAATAGATTGAGAGGCAGCCACACACCCTCAATAATAGATTGAGAGGCAACCACACACCCTCAATAATAGATTGAGAGGCAGCCACACACCCTCAATAATAGATTGAGAGGCAACCACACACCCTCAATAATAGATTGAGAGGCAGCCACAACCCCTCAATAATAGATTGAGAGGCAACCACACACCCTCAATAATAGATTGATAGGCAGCCACACACCCTCAATAATAGATTGAGAGGCAGCCACACACCCTCAATAATAGATTGAGAGGCAGCCACACACCTCAAATAGATTGAAGGCAGCCACACACCTCAATAAGATTGAGAGGCAGCCACACACCCTCAATAATAGATTGAGAGGCAACCACACACAATCAATAATAGATTGAGAGGCAGCCACACACCCTCAATAATAGATTGAGAGGCAGCCACACACCCTCAATAATAGATTGAGAGGCAGCCACACACCCTCAATAATAGATTGAGAGGCAACCACACACCCTCAATAATAGATTGAGAGGCAGCCACATACCCTCAATAATAGATTGAGAGGCAACCACACACCCTCAATAATAGATTGAGAGGCAGCCACACACCCTCAATAATAGATTGAGACGCAGCCACACATCCTCAATAATAGATTGAGAAGCAGCCACAAACCCTCAATAATAGATTGAGAGGCAGCCACACACCCTCAATAATAGATTGAGAGGCAGCCACACACCCTCAATAATAGATTGAGAGGCAGCCACACACCCTCAATAATAGATTGAGAGGCAGCCACACACCCTCAATAATAGATTGAGAGGCAGCCACACACCCTCAATAATAGATTGAGAGGCAGCCACACACCCTCAATAATAGATTGAGAGGCAGCCACAAACCCTCAATAATAGATTGAGAGGCAGCCACACACCCTCAATAATATATTGAGAGGCAGCCACACACCCTCAATAATAGATTGAGAGGCAGCCACACACCCTCAATAATAGATTGAGACGCAGCCACACACCCTCAATAATAGATTGAGAGGAAACCACACACCCTCAATAATAGATTGAGAGGCAGCCACACACCCTCAATAATAGATGGAGAGGCAGCCCCATACCCTCAATAATAGATTGAGAGGCAGCCACACACCCTCAATAATAGATTGAGACGCAGCCACACACCCTCAATAATAGATTGAGAGGCAGCCACACACCCTCAATAATAGATTGAGACGCAGCCACACACCCTCAATAATAGATTGAGAGCAGCCACACACCCTCAATAATAGATTGAGAGGCAGCCACACACCCTCAAATAGATTGATAGGCAGCCACACACCCTCAATAATAGATTGAGAGGCAGCCACACACCCTCAATAATAGATTGAGAGGCAGCCCCACACCCTCATTAATAGATTGAGAGGCAGCCACACACCCTCAATAATAGATTGAGAGGCAGCCACACACCCTCAATAATAGATTGAGAGGCAGCTACACACCCTCATTAATAGATTGAGAGGCAGCCACACACCCTCAATAATAGATTGAGAGGCAGCCACACACCCTCAATAATAGATTGAGAGGCAGCCACACACCCTCATTAATAGATTGAGAGGCAGCCACATACCCTCAGTAATAGATTGAGAGGCAGCCACACACTCTTAATAATAGAT
The DNA here is from genome assembly GCA_009830355.1 of Cherax destructor. Taxonomy (NCBI): domain Eukaryota; kingdom Metazoa; phylum Arthropoda; class Malacostraca; order Decapoda; family Parastacidae; genus Cherax; species Cherax destructor. The sequence goes on along the minus strand of WNWK01004276.1, from coordinate 64,255 downwards.
TGAGAGGCAGCCACACACCCTCAATAATAGATTGAGAGGCAGCCACACACCCTCACTGGAGGAAATTTTCAACACAACCTGTTTACGACCACTGGAAAATAGTAATCATGTTCTATTGGAAATGACATATGCATTAAAAGGTGACTTAGGAGAATAAAAATAAATTATAAGAAAGGGAATAACAATACTTGAAAACTGTATTTTTTGGAAATTAAATGGAACAATGTATTAAATGGGACAGATGTAAATAATCTGTACAAAGAGTTCTGTAGTGTATATGAAAATGAAATTAAACAGATTGTTCCAAGCAGGACTAAAAGACGGAATAATAATGTATAGTTTAATGGCAGGTGTTGTTGAACTTCGAAAACAGAAAGAGTTTAGAATCAGTACACGAAGCAGGTCAGTCAAGAGTCAGCTCAAAAGCATGTCAATAAAGAATCAGTACAAGAAGCAGGTCAATCAAGAATCAGTACAAGAAGCAGATCAATCAAGAATCAGTTCAAGAAGCAGGTCAATCAAGAATCAGTACAAGAAGCAGGTCAATCAAGAATCAGTTCAAGAAGCAGGTCAATCAAGAATCAGTTCAAGAAGCAGGTCAATCAAGAATCAGTACAAGAAGCAGGTCAATCAAGAATCAGTTCAAGAAGCAGGTCAATCAAGAAACTTATTAAAGATTCCAGGAGGCTAGAAATGGATACACTAATGTTGGGATAGAGAAACAGAAAAAAAAAACTGAAAAGAAAGAAGTCGACAAGAGCAAGATAGAACCAAAACTTTTGTTTAAGTTTGTTAAAAATAATAAACTTAATGTTAAAGACAAAATAAAAAGAATAAATGAAAAGGGTAAAATCAGTGAGGTAAAGAAGGAAATGCGTGAAGAATTGAATATAAAGTTTCAGTGTGTTTACAAAAGATACTTTCCAGGTAGGAGATTTTATTCCCAGCTGAATTAGAGGATATTGAAACTACTAAAAATTAAGTAAAGAAACTGTGACTAGAAGTTGATAAGATAACAAGCTATGTGATCAGACGAGATAACACCTTAGGTATTACAAGAACGTTAAGATTATTATCCACTCTGGAATCTTTTTAGGCTCACTCTATATGAAGATAAATTAACAAATATATGGAAGATGGCACATATTGTGAGTGTGTATGAGAAAGGTGGCCGGGGAAGACCCGTTAAACTATAGGCCGGTTTCGTTGATAAATCTGGTAAAATTATTTAAATAGTCATTAAAGTGTAATCAACACTTAGAGATTAGTAACATACTAACTAGTGAACTACATATATGGTTGTGTTTGGTGTAAACATTAATATCAAATTTATTAAGTCATTACGACAGAGTTATTGGAATTATTCAAGAAAGAGATGGATGAGCAGACTGTGTTGACCTGGACTTCAAAAGTCACAGTACCGTGACTGGAGCAATACACAAGTAATCCTCACATAGGACTATTAACTATTCACTGGGTAATGTCCAAGTCGGACCGTTCTAGTTGCTCCCCAGCCTTGGTGGTGCACGGGTGAGCTCCGTCGTCCCCCTGGTGGAGGTTAGGTGAAATTTTATTTTCACCACAATGGCGGATACTTACTGGCGCCGTGTCAACACTGTCTGTGTGGATTTGATTAAAGGTGTTGTGTATCATGACAATGCTGAGGTCATCTTGCCATTGATTACACGTGACACTTTCGGAATCCAGAATGAGGACTTATATGGTATCTCCTTGAATGGGGCCACCAGATTTTTCGTCAAGTTCAACTCCACAGGTGTGTATGAAGCAATGGTGGACAAGTTTCAAGAGAAGAATAGTATAGTCATCAATTCGGAATTTTAGGTGCGTATGCTTGACGTGTCGGCACATTACTCTTGGATTCATGTGAAGAACATCACTTTTGAGGCAGATGAATTAGATGTTCGGCGAGTGTTCGGCCAGTATGGGACAATCCACGTAGCTAATGTTGGTCAGTGGCAGCAGGGTATTTATGCTGGAATGCTGGAGGGATCATACTTCCTCAAAATGACTTTGAGGAGACCTATCCCATCATACGTCCAGATGCAAAGTTTCGTACACAAGTATATGTCTCGTATGATGGACATGTAAGGACGTGCCGGCTCTGTGGTGCCCCGGAGCATGTGGTGGCTTCGTGTGATCAATGCAGGGAGCGGCAACCTGGACGACGAGATGATGGGGTATCTCATTCCGAGGCGGACCTAAGCGAGAAGACCAAGACGAGTGTAATGTCGGATGTGGACATGGTTCTTGATACTGAGGGTGTCCCTCGGAGTTGGAGTGAGGCTGTTGATGGTGCTGAGGAGGCCATCCTGACTTTAACCCCAGCGCTGCAGGAACGGGTGAAGGACGTTTCTCAGGTTGCCATGGTGGGTGACTTGTTGGAGGTGGTCTCTGAGTTGCCAAGGCCATGTTTCGAGGACATCCAGAGCCTCATTGAGAGCCCGTCTCCGGCGGATGCTTTGGGTCTGGACGAGGACTCACCTGGTGTTTCGGCGAGTCCTGAGTGTGAGATTGGTCCTGAGGAGGACCTTGTTGACTCTATACCTGAGGTGGTGGCTGAGGTGGGGGCTTCCCGCAAGCGGCCCAGTGGGGCTGCTGAGGATGATGTCATAACTCCGGGCCAAAGGTCTTGTAAAATGGCCTGGAAGGATGTAGTTAAGGGGAAGAAGGTTGTGTCCCAAGGAAGGAATGGTGGGGTAGGGGTGAGAGGAGGTAGGGTGCATAGTGGGGCCTTTGTGCCAGGTGTGATAGGATCTGTGTGCTGAAGTGGCAAACCCCCTTTGACCTTTACAGGTGCTTCAACTTGAATGTTAATGGGCTCCAGGCAGAAGTTCGGAGGAGATGGATTGAGGTGACACTCAGACAGTTGAATGTTGATGTATGCTTTCTCCAAGAGCATAACTACAGGTGTGTTAGGGATTTGTGTTTGACGGGATATAAGTGTTATACTGGGAGTTCGGAGAATTTTAAGGCTGAGGTGATGGTGGGTATTCGCGAGACCAGCCCCTTCAAGTTAAAAGCCTGGGAAGATGGGGGTGTTGGTAGGATAGTACGAGTGGATGGGGATTGGGGTGATATTCAGGTGTGTTTCATTGGTGTATATATGCCAGTGACATCCAATCGCCGCTCTGAGGATGAGTTTGTACATGATAATTAGTTTACGTGCTGTGAGGTTTACCAATAGTTACGATAATCGCCGGGGATTGGAATTGCATTATTAGAGGGAGGAATGTGGAACCTCAGGGGGCGGGTTGTATGTTGCAGAGCTTGCAGGAAGTGATGCGGGCGGTTAGAGTGGAGGATGTGGTCAGGGGTGGAGGGTGGCATGTGGATCACACTTATATTAAAAAGGGTTATGTGGCTCGGTTGGACTGGATATATGTATCAGGGGCGGTTCAGGTAGGTGAGGTAACATGTCAGGATTTTTTTTCTCCGATCATAGGGGTGTGTTGGTGGAGATGGGTTGAGTTGGGGCGGTGAAGATATATCCCGGATATTGGAAATTAAATGTGAGGTTCTTGCAGGGGATTGATCATAGGGAGGTTTTTGCGGATTGGTGTATGGAATGAGGGGAGAGGGATAAGTGATATTGTGGAATGGTGGAATGTGTGTGCTAAGGTGGCGATACAGGACTTTTATCGGTGACTGGGTAGGGAAGTTGCAAGGCAACGGATGGAAATGTTGAGGTACCTAAAGGGGCAGTTGAGAAATTGTTATGAGGGTGGGGGGAAGGTATCCGCTAGCTGAAATTGCGGGAGTTGCAGAATGAATATTTTCATGCTCTGAGGGTACGTGGAGGATTAGAGGAAGTATTATGGGGGGATAAACCCTCTGTGTTAGTGTTATGTACTTTTCAGACCAGGAGAAGGGATATGACGGTAATGTCTTTGAGGGTTACTGAGGATTGTCGTGGGTATAGGAAGGGGCAGATTCTTTGTACCACGGATGCCATAAGTTGTTATGTGGATGCTTGGTTTGAGTGTAAGATGAGACAGGGGGTTAGTGATGGAATATCCTGGGATGTAAGTTTAGAGAGTATAGTGGGGAGGATAGGGGCTGGAGATAGGGAGAGTATGGAAGTATAACTGATGAGGTTTGGCAGGCAGTGAAGAGTCACGCCCTGGGCAAAGCCACGGGCCTGGATGGTATTTATGGGGATTTCTATATTGTTCATTGGGAGGTTCTGCAGGAGATGTTAGTTAGAATTTTTAATGCTATGAAATTGAAAGGTAGTCTGGGTGGGGGCATGGCAACAGGTAATGTGGTTTTTAGTGCCGAAAAGTCATGCTTGTGGGACAATTGAGAATTATAGGCCAATTACACTTATGTGCACAGATTATAAGATTTTTGCACTCATTCTCGCTAATAGAATGAAAGGAGTTTTGGGGAACTTATTGGAGATGGGTCAGTATGGGGTTCCGGGGAGAAGTATGAGGGAGGGACATCATAGGATCAAAGTTTTTTTGGAGAGCAGAATAGCTGGGGGTGTATTAGGTTTAGACTGGGAAAAAGCATATGATAGTGTTGATAGGGATATGCTGCAGGTGTTGCTGTTACGGCAAGGGTTTGGGGCGGAGGTTGTGGGTTGGGTCCGCACATTGTATGTGGATGCGTGTACTCACCTAATTCACCTAATTGTGGTTGCAGGGGTCGAGACTCAGCTCCTGGCCCTGACTCTTCGCTGTCCGCTACTGGGTCTCTGCTCTCCCTGCTCCATGAGCTTTATCATACCTTGTCTTAAACCTATGTATGGTTCCTGCCTCCACTATATCTTTCTCTAGACTATTCCACTTCCTGACTACTCTGTGGCTGAAGAAATGCTTCCTAACATCCCTTTGACTCATCTGAGTCTTCAGCTTCCAGTTGTGTCCCCTTGTTTCTGTGTTCCCTCTCTGGAACAGCCTGTCACTGTCTACCATGTTGATTCCCCGCAGTATTTTGTATGTCGTTATCATGTCTCCTCTGACCCTTCTTTCCTCCAGTGTTGTTAGCCCTATTTCCCTCAACCTTTCTTCATAGGACAGACCCCTGAGTTGTGGAACTAACCTTGTCACAAACCTTTGGGTGCAGGTGAATGGGAGGGTGGGGTCCGATGTGAGTTTGGGGTGGGGGCTGCAGCAAGGGTGTCCCTTGTCACAGCTCCTGTTTGTGTGTTTGCAGTACCCCTTTTTTAGGTTGGTGTCAGATGGGGTGAGGGAAGGGAGTACTCATGGGGTTGCAGATACAGGAATTATTGGCTTTGTAGATGACACCACTATCTTAGTAGAAACTATAGAGGGTTTAGGTAATGTAAATAGGATAATAAAGGTTTTTTGGTTTGGCCACTTTTCTGCGGGCGATTAGAGTGAAATAAAAGTTATTGGAGGTGGGGAAGTAGGTGTGGGGGCATTGGGTCAGGGTTTTGGGTGGCCGACAGTGGATAGGTTAAAGATATGCGGGGTGATATTCTGTAATCAGGCGAGTGTTGCGCGCGAGGTTAATTCCTCGGCGGTGGTTAATGGTGCTCCGGGTAGGATGGGGGGTTGGCGGCCTGGTGAGGTCACTCTCTTACAGAGGGTCATCATTGTAAATTCCTTGGTATACAGCAAGTTGTGGTATGTTGCCGCAGTATACCCCCTATTGGAGGAAGATGCTCTGCGGTTGCAAAGTCGAGTTTTAAGGTTTATATGGTGTTATGGGAGGCATTGGTTAGGGAGGGATGTGGTAATGACTAGTGTGGTGAAGGGCGGGTTGGGTTTGATACCATTGTAGAGGCATTTCATAGGGATATATTTTAGGCAGGAATATTTAGCGCAAGGTGGGATTAGAGGAGTGAGGGTGGGGTGGGTGATGAGTGAGGTTCACAGATGGTGGAAGGGAGGGAATTTGTTGTTTTGTGAGGCAATTTTACGGCATCTTTTGGTTGTTCCGGATCCTGTTAAGGTGAAGGTAGGGAGGTTAGATAAGGTGGGAAGGCGATAAATAGAGGTTTTAGGTATGGATGTCTATCCGCGTTAGGATTGGAATGTTACGTGGGTTTGGTTTAGGCATCTAAAGTTGCCTCCTAGGGTATGTGAGATTGGGTATCGTTTTTTACATGGTATTTTGGCGTCTAGGGCTCAGCTTTTTGTGATGGGACTGGCAGGTGATGGGTATTGTCAACACTGTGGGTTTTGGGATACGCCTTTCCATGTTGTATATTTTTGTGGGGGTCTTGAGGGGGTGAGGGAATGGTTTCTAGGGGTAATACGGGGTGTGGGGGGGTTTATCGGTGTTAAGATGTTTAAGTCTGGATGTGGTGGGATGCCCAGAGGATGTGAGGTGTGCAGTCATGTATTTGGTTATGGATTTTATTTATGTTTCGTGGAGTATGAGGGAGGTTAGGAGTGATGATAGGATTAGGGCTTTAGCAATGAGATTTTATAAGACTAAGTGTAGGAACCAGGAGTTGTATGGGATAGTTTTTTTTCTGTGGGATGTAAGCATTTAACAATGGGATCATTGCTGGGTTAACTCCTAGCTATAGTTTTCTGTGGGTTTTCCAGGAAGAGGGTTGGTCTCTGGAGAGGGGGATGGCAGATTAGGTGTGAAAGCCGTTTGGTGGGTTTTATGTATGGGGGAGGGGGGTGTGGTTGTAGGGTTTTTTCCCGGTTAGCCAGTAACCCTTTTTTCCCTTGGGGAAAAGGGTGGGGTTTTCTTTTTTTTAGGTGAGTATGTGTATGGTATGTTTGGAGACTCAGACGGGGGAGGGGCTAGTTAGGTTTTTTTTTTTTACTTTTGGGTTTTCAGGGTTTTTTCCATTGGGGGTTTGCCTTACTTGGGGGCCAGGTATGTGCCTTTAGTTTAGTTTTGTTTTTTCCCTTTTGGGTTTCTCACTTCACAAATGTTGTTGAAGTTTTATTGGAATTATTATAGCTATCAATTATTGTTATATGGGATGATTCTTCATTTTTTATATTGTGAGTTGTGTTTGTATTTATGTATGAAAAAAAAAAAAATAAAACGCAACATAGGAATGAGGTATCATGTGGTATTCTATTTTATTGTGTAGGTATGTAGTGAAACTGGATGGGTCTGATCCGTAGACTCCGTCACCGTGAGGTGTTGGAGCCAGGTCATGGACGTCACTTACACAAATGTTATGGAGATCTTTCATGAATGCGTGTGTGCCTAGATTATCTTTATTGTTATTGATGGTTCATATTACCAAGATATTTAGTTGTAATTGTGCAGGTATGTCAATACTTGTATGCTTTAGACCCCTTAGGGGTTCCATATTGTTTGTTTAGTTAAGGTATTCTTTGTGGTTTGGATTATATATATATATATGTTTGTATAGTATATTATATATGCTATATGTAATATGAATATATATTGCATATGTTTCAAACTTTTGACCACCGGATGCCTTTTTATATTAATTTCATGTGTTCCTTCGTCTTTCCTCCCTGGCTTTGTCTCGGGTGTATTGAAATTGTGTACGTAAATAACCGGGGGGGGAGGTAGGGTGTTGCTTTGCAGTGCTTTATAACATATGTATCACTGTTATAGTTTGTTACTCTCATTAGGAGGACAGTTGATCCTGGTATTTAAGGTGGAAGGTTTTTGTAAAATTTGCTTCACTTAATTTTAGCGTGAAAGTGCTACTCATTATGGTGAAAATATGTGTTTTAATATTGTAAACGGTGTTTTGTCAGTGTTCAATGTTTGTGTATGATGGAGCCTTGCAGTAGGTGTTGGGTTAGGGTTTGGATGTGTGGGAATGGTTTCCCGGGGTATTCTCCCGTTTCGATGTCTCATAGAGTTTGTTTTGTAAAGAAATTAATGTACATAACAGTGTGTATACTTGATTTAAATTGAGATAGTTGGAGTCTTAGGGGTTCGTATTGGGTGGATTAAGGTTTTTCATAATGTCTTAACACTATAGGACTTTACAATCTTATATGTGTTTTTCAATGTCAATTACGAGAGTACGTTATTTCAGGTATATGTACTTTGTTGGAAAATTGTGGGTTTTGTTTTTTTGTGTTCTTGATAATCAATTGTTTCTATGTGATGTAATTCTGGATTAAAAAAAAAAAAAAAAAAAAAAGAGTCGGACCGAAACGTCGTCCTAAGTTTGAGTCTCCTAGGCCCGGCTTATCTGTATACTGAACTTTCAATAAAGCTTTTGGTAGAGTTCCCCATGGAAGACTGATCTGGAAACTGCAAAATATAGGAGGAATTAAAGGTGAATTTTTACAATAGTTGAGAGACTTTCTTGTCTGAGAGGAAAATGCGGTCACTTGTACCTGTAAAAATGCCTGCATGGGAGGATGTCATGAGTGGGGCACCACAAGGATCTCTACTTGCCTCACTAATGTTTCAAATTTATCTAAATGATTTACCAGAAGGAATAACAAAGTCGTATGAATAAGTCTGCAGATGATGCAAAAATCTTGTGTAAAATTAATAACAGAAATGACTGTAAATCTATATAAGATGATCTGGATAAACTGAGCACGTGGAGTGATGGATGGATGATGGAATTTAATGAAGATAAATGAGGTGTAATGCAAATGCGAGAAAGTGAAATCGTCGCACAAGAAGAATACTGACTGTAACAAAATATTGAAAATATAAGATAGACAAAGGGATCTGTCTATTAAATTGTGAGAAACTCATATGCTACTCTGGCAAACTATAAAATAACTTGCAAATATTGGAAGGTGAAATGTTAAGGACGTTGTTTATAATTTATATTAGGCCAAAACTGTAATATGCAGCGGTTGGCAAAACGGCTGACAGAGCGGCGTAATGCAAGCTATGATGGATGGATGAAGATATTAAAGTTTGCCCATGTTGGCTGATAGCAGGATAACAGCAGATATGATAACCACATATAAGGACTTGAAGAAGTAGTTAAAGAAGATATCTTAGGAGCTGCAATGAGGATAACAAGAGGCCACTGTTGCAAACTGAGTAAAGAGTCGTGGCGAAAGGATAGTAGAATTTTTTTCTTGTCAAATAGAGTTTAAAGGAAGAATTAGTAAGCGCTGCAACCTCTGGGAATTTTTAAAAATATTATGTGATGAACAGAGTATTGAAGACGAGACACCACGCACACACACGCACACACACACACACACACACACACCACGCACGCACGCACACACACACACTCACACACACACGTGTTGATCACAAAGTCAACACACTTGCACCATCTACTAAGATATGAATGCAGAAAGTTGCGTAGCTCCTTGCAGCTGCTGCTAGCTAGGTGCTAGAGCACACAAATGATAGCCAGGAAATTACGCACGTCATACAGTGCAAAACTCATTTGAACTTTTGATATTAATGGTGCCTTCTGCAGCAGGCACTAGCTGTGGCTGTGAATTATTACTGTGGCGTAGCTGTAGCGTGCTGTGGCCAAGGTTAAGAGTCCTTTGGCTTACTGTGACGTAGCTGTGGCTTACTGTGACGTAGCTGTGGCTTACTGTGACGTAACTGTGGCTTACTGTGACGTAGCTGTGGCTTACTGTGACGTAGCTGTGGCTTACTGTGACGTAACTGTGGCTTACTGTGACGTAGCTGTGGCTTACTGTGACGTAGCTGTGGCTTACTGTGACGTAGCTGTGGCTTACTGTGACGTAACTGTGGCTTACTGTGACGTAGCTGTGGCTTACTGTGACGTAACTGTGGCTTACTGTGACGTAACTGTGACTTACTGTGACGTAACTGTGACTTACTGTGACGTAGCTGTGGCTTACTGTGACGTAACTGTGGCTTACTGTGACGTAGCTGTGGCTTACTGTGACGTAGCTGTGGCTTACTGTGACGTAGCTGTGGCTTACTGTGACGTAGCTGTGGCTTATTGTACGTAGCTGTGGGATACTGTGACGTAGCTGTGGCTTACTGTGACGTAACTGTGACTTACTGTGACGTAGCTGTGGCTTACTGTGACGTAACTGTGGCTTACTGTGACGTAGCTGTGGCTTACTGTGACGTAGCTGTGGCTTACTGTGACGTAGCTGTGGCTTACTGTGACGTAGCTGTGGCATACTGTGACGTAGCTGTGGCTTACTGTGACGTAGCTGTGGCTTACTGTGACGTAGCTGTAGCTTACTGTGACGTAACTGTGACTTACTGTGACGTAGCTGTGGCTTACTGTGACGTAACTGTGGCTTACTGTGACGTAGCTGTGGCTTACTGTGACGTAGCTGTGGCATACTGTGACGTAGCTGTGGCTTACTGTGACGTAGCTGTGGCTTACTGTGACGTAGCTGTGGCTTATTGTGACGTAGCTGTGGCATACTGTGACGTAGCTGTGGCTTACTGTGACGTAACTGTGACTTACTGTGACGTAGCTGTGGCTTACTGTGACGTAACTGTGGCTTACTGTGACGTAGCTGTGGCTTACTGTGACGTAGCTGTGGCTTACTGTGACGTAGCTGTGGCTTACTGTGACGTAGCTGTGGCATACTGTGACGTAGCTGTGGCTTACTGTGACGTAGCTGTGGCTTACTGTGACGTAGCTGTTGCATACTGTGACGTAGCTGTGGCTTACTGTGACGTAGCTGTGGCTTAATGTGACGTAGCTGTGGCATACTGTGACGTAGCTGTGGCTTACTGTGACGTAACTGTGACTTACTGTGACGTAGCATTGGCTTACTGTGACGTAACTGTGGCTTACTGTGACGTAGCTGTGGCTTACTGTGACGTAGCTGTGGCTTACTGTGACGTAGCTGTGGCATAAATGTGGTGGAAAAATTGACAGATGCCAATGATGTTGCGTAATATGAACGAACGCTGTCAAGCGCTGTAGTGCTGCTGTCAAGCGCTGTAGTGCTGCTGTCAAGCGCTGTAGTGATGCTGTAAGGCGCTGTAGTGAAGCTGTCAAGCGCTGTAGTGAAGCTGTCAAGCGCTGTAGTGATGCTGTCAAGCGCTGTAGTGATGCTGTAAGGCGTTATAGTGATGCTGTCAAGCGCTGCAGTGATGCTGTCAAGCGCTGCAGTGATGCTGTCAAGCGCTGCAGTGATGCTGTCAAGCGCTGCAGTGATGCTGTCAAGCGCTGTAGTGATGTTGTCAAGTGCTGTAGTGATGCTCTCAAGTGCTGTAGTGATGTTGTCAAGCGCTGTAGTGATGTTGTTAAGCGCTGTAATGATGCTGTCAAGCGCTGTAGTGATGTTGTCAAGTGCTGTAGTGATGTTGTCAAGTGCTGTAGTGATGCTGTCAAGTGCTGTAGTGATGCTGTCAAGCGCTGTAGTGATGCTGTCAAGCGCTGTAGTGATGTTGTTAAGCGCTGTAATGATGCTGTCAAGCGCTGTAGTGATGTCAAGCGCTGTAGTGATGGTGTCAAGTGCTGTAGTGATGCTGTCAAGCGCTGTAGTGATGCTGTCAAGCGCTGTAGTGATGCTGTCAAGCGCTGTAGTGATGCTGTCAAGCGCTGTAGGGATGCTGTCAAGTGCTGTAGTGATGCTGTCAAGTGCTGTAGTGATGCTGTCAAGTGCTCTAGTGATGCTGTCAAGTGCTGTAGTGATGCTGTCAAGTGCTGTAGTGATGCTGTCAAGTGCTGTAGTGATACTGTCAAGCGCTGTAGTGATGTTGTCAAGCGCAGTAGTGATGCTGTCAAGTGCTGTAGTGATGCTGTCAAGCACTGTAGTGATGCTGTCAAGCGCTGTAGTGATGCTGTCAAGCGCTGTAGTGATGCTGTCAAGCGCTGTAGTGATGCCGTCAAGCGTTGTAGTGATGCCGTCAAGCGCTGCAGTGATGTTGTCAAGTGCTGTAGTGATGCTGTCAAGTGCTCTAGTGATGCTGTCAAGTGCTGTAGTGATGCTGTCAAGTGCTGTAGTGATGCTGTCAAGTGCTGTAGTGATGCTGTCAAGTGCTGTAGTGATGTTGTCAAGCGCAGTAGTGATGCTGTCAAGTGCTGCAGTGATGCTGTCAAGTGCTGTAGTGATGCTGTCAAGCGCTGTAGTGATGCTGTCAAGCGCTGCTGTGATGCTGTGAAGTGCTGCAGTGATACCTGGATGGGGGGTTCGGGGGTCAACGCCCCAGGTCCGTGACCAGGCCACCTGGTGGACCAGGACCTGAGCAATCATTCTGTTACTGCTGGCCACACGCAAACAGACGAACGAACCACAGCCCGGCTGGTCAGGTACTAATTTTAGGTGCCTGTCCTGCGCCTTCTTGAAGACAGCCAGGGGTCTATTGGTAATCCCCCTTATGTATGCTGGGAGGCAGTTGAACAGTCTTGGGCCTCTGACACTTATTGTGTTATCTCTTAGCGTACTCGTGGTGCAACTGTTTTCATTGGGGAGAATGTTGCATCTCCTGCAGAGTCTTTTGCTTTCGTAGGGAGTGATTTTCGTGTGCAGATTTAGGACTAGACCCTCTAGGATTTTCCAAGTGTATATTATCATTTATCTTTCTCGCCTGCGTTGTGTGGTTGGAATGCGTTTTATATTCTGATAAAGTGTTTATTTCCTCGAGTTTTCCATAGCGGAATAATTGAAATTTGTTTTCATTAAACTTCATATTGTTTTCTGCGGCCCATTTAAATATTTGGTTGATGTCCTCTTAGAAATTTGCAGTGTCTTCGATGGATGACACTTATGCAAATTCGGGTGTCATCCGCAAAGGAAGACACGGTGCTGTGACTTACATCTCTGTCTATGTCAAATATGAGGATTTGGAATATAATGGGAGCGAGGACTGTATCTTGTGGAACATAGCTTTTCACTATAGCCGCCTCAGACTTTACTCTGTTTACTATCACTCTTTGTGTTTTATTTGTTAGGAAGTTGTAGATCCATCTACCCACTTATCCTGTTATTCCTTTATCACGCATTTTGTGTGTTATTTCCAAACTATACCACGGGTGGGGGTAGAACTCCAGACCGACGCGCTAGCCACTGGGCCAGCTGGCTACAATAAGATTCATCCAACTAGGTATATGTATACACTATAGGAAGGTTAGCACAGGCACCACTGTAAATACAAAAATTTGCATTTGTGGTCACAGTGGTGCCTATGCTAACCTTCCTATGGTGTATAAATATACCTAGTTGGATGAATCTTATTGTAGCCAGCTGGTCCAGTGTCTAGCACGTCGGTCTGGAGTTTCGAGACTCTGATCGCGGGTTCTAACCCCGCCCGTGGTATGGTTTGTTTGCAATCGTGTTTACGATTTCGTGAGTGTGTTAATACACCAAGATAACACTTGTCGAAGGCTTTTGCAAAATCTGTATATACTACATTTGCATTTTGTTTTTCCTCCAGAGCATCCAAGACCATGTCATAGTGATCCAGTAGTTGGGAGACGCAGACGCGACCTGCTCTAAACCCATGTTGCCCTGGGTTGTACAACTGATGGGTATCTAAGTGGGTGGCGATCTTGCTTCTCTGAACCCTTTCAAAGATTTTTGTGATGTGGGACGCTAATGCTATCGGTCTGTAATTCTTTGCAATTTCTTTACTGCCACTTTGTGGAGTGGGGCTGTGTCTGTTTCTTTAAGTGACTTTGGGATGACCCCTGTGTCCATGTTTCTTCTCCTTAGAATACCTAAGGGACGTAAAATGAGTTTCTTGCAGTTCTTGATGAACACGGAGTTCCACGAGTCTGGGCCTGGGGCAGAGTTCATAGGCATGTCATTCATTGCTTTTTCAAAGTCCTGTGGTGTTAGGATAATATCAGAAATTCTTGAATTAACCAAATTTTGAGTCTCGGTCATAAAACATCATTTACATTGTCGACCTTGAGTCTGATTAACGGCTCACTGAGTCATACTTGGCCTTCAGAGTATCACTCATTTCTTTGCTGTCATCTCTGTAAATTCCACCTCGTTTAAGCAGGATCCAATACTGGAAGTTGTTTTTGCCTTAGATTTGGCATAAGAGGTATTTTTTTTCAATTTCATTTATGGCTTCAAATTCTTCCTGTATTTCATGTGTCCTGTATGATTCCTTAAGTCCAACATTTGCCATTTCTCTGACCAGTGCCTTCTTTCATATTTCAGATATACTGGCCCCTTTCAGCAGCTCTGTGATTCTTCGCCTTCACCTGTATAGGAAGTGTCTCTTTCAGGTTCACATCTTTTTTCTTCTTAAAGGAATGTGCCTTGAGCATATTTCAAGTGCCACAGAGTTAATTTTTTATGGGCAAAGTTTCGGATTCATGTTGTTTAGGATATCATGCCAGCTTGTTTCATTTAGGACATGGTTGATTTGATCCCACTGTATGCTTCTATTACTGAAGTTGAATTTGATGCAGGCATCCTCATAACTGATCTCCTTATGCTGGTCAGGAGCCCTGCGCATACATGTCTGTACTTATGTTATGATCTGAGTGTATTGTCTTTAATACTGTTATATTTCGTACCAGATCATCATTATTAGTGAAGATGAGGGCAAGTGTATTTTACAGTCTTGTTGGCTTCACTATTTGCTGTCTTAAGGGGGATTTATCGCAGAAATTTAATAGCTTGAGTGTGTGTGTGTGAATTTTCATCTGAGCTGCCACCTGGGGTGACCTCTGCTAAAACATTATTTGTTACACTCCTCTATTTTAAGTGTCTTAAGTTGAAATCCCCCAGCAGCAAGATGTTTGGGTGTCAACTGCTGCAGTGACGCTGTCAAGTGCTGTAGTGACGCTGTCAAGTGCTATTGTTACGCTTTCAAGTGTAGTGACGCTGTCAAGTGCTGTAGTGACGCTGTCAAGTGCTGTAGTGACGCTGTCAAGTGCTGTAGTGACGCTGTCAAGTGCTGTAGTGACGCTGTCAAGTGCTGTAGTGACGCTGTCAAGTGCTATTGTTACGCTTTCAAGTGTACTGACGCTGTCAAAAACTGAAGTGACGCTGTCAAGAACTGTAGTGACGCTGTCACGTGCTGTACTTACGATGTCAAGTAATTTAGTGACGCTACCAAGTGCTGTAGTGACGCTACCAAGTGCTGTAGTGACGCTATCAAGTGCTGTAGTTAAGCTGTCAATTGCTGAAGTGACACTGTCAAGTGTTGTAGTGACGCTGTCAAGTGCTGTAGTGACGCTGAATTCTGTAGTGACGCTGTCAAATGCTGTAGTGACACTGTCAAGTGTTGTAGTGACGCTGAATTCTGTAGTGACGCTGTCAAATGCTGTAGTGACACTGTCAAGTGCTTTAGTCACGTTGTCAAATGCTGTAGTGACACTGTCAAGTGCTGTAGTGACACTGTCAAGTGCTTTAGTCACGTTGTCAAATGCTGTAGTGACACTGTCAAGTGCTTTAAGCACGTTGTCAAGTGCTGTAGTGACGCTGTCAAGTGCTGTAGTGACTTTAGTCATAATAACTTCTGATAAAGAGAACAAGAGCAGTAGTATAGTACTATATAAATAATTGAAACAGAATTCTCCAGTACGACATAATACTGATGCCACGATACCAATACCTTCCCTATATTTTTTATTTTTAAAATTATGACTATGTTTAATATATAATGGAACGCTTATTGCACAATTGATATTAAATAACACAGAAAGGTTAAATATTTATTAACTTAATTTCTCTGGGATGATAATGTTATTATTCTTGGTCTGTTGTGTTATTTACTGGTTGTCAAAGCAGCTTGTCGATAGTTTGTGTGTGTGTTCGCTCACCTATTCTCTTATATGTAGTTGAAGGGGTCAAGTCACAGCTCTTGGCCCCGTCTCTTTGCTTGTCTCTACTAGGTTCACTCTCTCCTGGCTTCAAGAGCCTTATTGTACCTCTTCTTCAAGCTATGTATGGCTCCCACCTGTCAAGTTATAAACGGAAACCTTGGAGGAGGAGATAAAGTGAGATACTTACTTAAGTTATCTCTCCAGGAACACCAACAACTCTGATTAATAATCAGAGAGTCAAGCAATGAAGAGCACCGTAGTCTTTAAGACTACAGTCTTCAAGACTACGGTCTTCAAGACTACGGTCTTCAAGACTACGGTCTTCAAGACTACGGTCTTCAAGACTACGGTCTTCAAGACTACAGTCTTCAAGACTACGGTCTTCAAGACTACGATCTTCAATACTACGGTCTTCAAGACTACGGTCTTCAAGACTACGGTCTTCAAGACTACAGTCTTCAAGACTACGGTCTTCAAGACTACAGTCTTCAAGACTACGGTCTTCAAGACTACGGTCTTCAAGACTACGGTCTCAAGACTACGGTCTTCAAGACTACGGTCTTCAAGACTACGGTCTTCAGTCAGACTACAGTCTTCAAGACTACGTCTCAAGACTCGGTCTTCAAGACACGTCTTCAAGACTACGGTCTTCAAGACTACGGTCTTCAAGACTACGGTCTTCAAGACTACAGTCTTCAAGACTACGGTCTTCAAGACTACGGTCTTCAAGACTGCAGTCTTCAAGACTACGGTCTTCAAGACTACGGTCTTCAAGACTGCAGTCTTCAAGACTACGGTCTTCAAGACTACGGTCTTCAAGACTACGGTCTTCAAGACTACGGTCTTAAAGACTATGGTCTTCAAGACTGCAGTCTTCAAGACTACGGTCTTCAAGACTACGGTCTTCAAGACTACGGTCTTCAAGACTACGGTCTTCAAGACTACGGTCTTCAAGACTACGGTCTTCAAGACTACGGTATTCAAGACTGCGGTCTTCAAGACTACAGTCTTCAAGACTACGGTTTTCAAGACTACAGTCTTCAAGACTATGGTCTTCAAGACTACGGTCTTCAAGACTACGGTCTTCAAGACTATGGTCTTCAAGACTACGGTCTTCAGGACTACGGTCTCTCAGGTCTTCAAGACTACGGTCTTCAGACTACGGTCTTCAAGACTACGGTTTTCAAGACTACGGTCTCAAGACTACGGTCTTCAAGACTACGGTCTTCAAGACTACGGTCTTCAAGACTACGGTCTTCAAGACTACGGTCTTCAAGACTACGGTCTTCAAGACTACGGTCTTCAAGACTACGGTCTTCAAGACTACGGTCTTCAAGACTACGGTCTTCAAGACTACGGTCTTCAAGACTACGGTCTTCAAGACTACGGTCTTCAAGACTACGGTCTTCAAGACTACGGTCTTCAAGACTACGGTCTTCAAGACTACGGTCTTCAAGACTACGGTCTTCAAGACTACGGTCTTCAAGACTACGGTCTTCAAGACTACGGTCTTCAAGACTACGGTCTTCAAGACTACGGTCTTCAAGACTACGGTCTTCAAGACTACGGTCTTCAAGACTACGGTCTTCAAGACTACGGTCTTCAAGACTACGGTCTTCAAGAGTACATGCTATTCACCGCTCTAAGGCTGTGGGACTAATTACCTCGTCTTCTGTATATAGTTCTACAGTCTTCACATTATGTGCTTGTATTGTACTGATAAAGCCACTGGAGGGCGAAACGTCTACACTAAAGATACCCAGATGTTGCACATGTGTCTAATTCATCATCCTGCCGGTATTATATACCACTCATGTACAGGTACCTACTTAGTGCTAGGTGGTATGGAGAAGCAGATGATAGGTCTTACTCTTACCTCTCGGCTCGCCCGGGAGTCGAACTCAAGTCCTTTCATAGGTAATCTGAACTACCTACTACGAGTCACTACAATAACTAATTTTCACATCACCATAAGAAAAAACTCAGAGGAGACACGGTCATAATATGGAAGATACATAGAGGTATTGAAAAAGGCCTGGCACGGGGGCGTTGACCCCCGGAACACCCTTCAGGTAGACCACTGTAGGTAGATTATTAGAATATTTGACCACAATTAGGTGTTGCGCCCCCTGAAAGGGACACAATGTATATAATGCATATTTGATGTATATTATCTTTCATATAATTTTATATTACTGATATTTTCATTAATAGCTATAATAAAAATATCTTGATTTATACTTTTATTTGACAGCTGTGTCATTAGGTAGTATGTAACATTTACACTTCACTGTGCTCACTGTTCGTGAGTTGTGGTTGGCTGTCAGCGTTGGTAAACTTCTTAGCTAACTATCAGCTTGTTTACCTGTCGGCGTCTCTGCAGTACCAGGGGTGAGTCACGTGATATCACCTGATGTGAGGCTGGAGTCGAGAAATCGCTCTCTCCCTATCTGGTCATCGCTCTGGTCACCACACTCTCCCTCTGCGCCTACACCTGCAAGCATTCATCTCGTCTCTGTCTGTTTGTTCGTTATTTAGACTGTTTTGGTTGAGTATGATTTCGTTGGTGAGTGGAAACATACATCTTGTGTCTCTGTGTAACTCTGTTCACAGAGCTTTGTTCAGACTTAGTGATTTTTGACATTTTGCTGAGGGTGTGTCGTACCGGCACTCTAAGTCAACCCAGGTCCCAAGCTGAAGCTTCTGACCTATTTTGTGTGGCATCTACGCACCGTCGTAGTCGGGGGATTTGGTTATGCTGAACTTAGATTCAGTATTAAGGGAGTTTTATGACTTTTATGGAAGATCTGCTGATGGTCCCCAGTTAGGGTCGCTATTTTGTCTCATTGTTTCTGACTCGGTGCTGCTGCTTTGTACATTATTATTGCTCGGCGAATCGTTGGTCATATTGTTCAAGCAAGCTGTTCTGATTGTCTTGTTGGTCAAGAAGATAGATTATTTGAGGACGTTTAGTCAGTCACTGTTTATGTCTAAGTCGAGTCCAGTCTTACTGAGACATAACGAACAACTTTGTGCACATACACACGCTTGTATATGCTAGTACTATATGCTAGTACTCTATGCTAGTACTATATGCTAGTATTATTTGTATAGTTGATAACAACGTACCAGACGGTACTTGAGTCGTACTGTTACGAAATGTGCCTTCAGCACTATACTACTATATGTATAATTTAACTTTGCACTACGAGAGATGTCTAAGCTTATATCCTAAATTATATCAAATTCATTTACTTTGATTTTGTCCACCTAGACAACTTTGTTAATAAACTTCTCAATTTTTATTTCGTTAGTATCCTATCAGTTGCAGTCCTAAGGCACTATTAAAATTTATCATAATTTTAAAGGATAACTGAACCAGAATAGTTTCCGACAGACTGTTACAAAACCAGAAACATTCTAGATGCTAGAGGGGGATCAATAAGTTGACCTAGTATTCTATGGAGATGTCTATACTTTATAGATATCGCGTTTTGTAACATTAGGCGACTGATTAAATAAAAATCATGGAAAGCTACTTCCATTAGAACACGGCTGGGCGACCTACGTCACATTAGTGCGACCAAGAATACTGATGTCACTTGTTTGCATGATTGTAGACTACGAAGTAGAGAACCTCTCCCTAACTTACCTGGTCATGTAGCGTATAACGTAAGGTCAACTAACTTTTGTGTGATTTATGTTAGAAAGAACTTGGGTATTCTCTCGTTGCCTTGCAGAGTCTAGCAATCATGGAATATCATGGTGATAAAGCATATGCTGGCAACTTCTCTGTAAACATCTTCACTGTTTGTGCCCCAGCTATAATTACTTTCTATTGTGATATTTTTTTTTTAGAAAAGCGACAAATTGAAGAATTGGAAATTTTGGGATCTTTACCGAGGAAACGTTTCGCCAGCAAGTGGCTTCAACAGTCCAATACAAACTACTACTCTCTTTACACTGTTCTACTTTGTACTGGACTGATGAAGCCACTGTGTGGCGAAACGATTACTCAATAAAGATTCCTAAATGTTGCATAAGTGTCTCAATTCCTTTCAACCTGATGCTTTACCAGATCACATTAATAGCGAACCTTCCCTCATTCTTGGAGACTTTAATGTCAGAATATTGTTGAGTCTACAACACCAATGGAACTAAACTAGTGAAATTTCTAAATGAGCGTGATAATAAACCATACCACGGGTGGGGTTCGAACCCGCGGTCAGAGAGTCTCAGCGTGATAATGCTAGAACTGTGAGCACTATTGAGCCTACTCACATATATGACTTTATATAAGACTTGTGTCTAGAATTCAAAGTATAATTTGCGATGCATGACTGTTACAGTTAATGATCTTCTACCTGATCACTTTCCAAGACTTGACTGTCTGTCTTGATCGTATTTCCAGTAATCTTGATCATATTTCCAGGAATCTTGATTATATTTCCAGCAATCTTGATTATATTTCCAGCAATCTTGATTATATTTCCAGCAATCTTGATCATATTTCCAGTAATCTTGATCATATTTCCATCAATCTTGATCATATTTACAGCAATCTTGATCATATTTCCTGCAATCTTGATCATATTTCCAGCAATCTTGATGATTTTTCCAGCAATTTTGGTCATATTTCCAACAATCTTGATCGTATTTCTAGCATCTTGATCATATTTCCTGTAATCTTGATCATATTTCTTGCAATCTTGATAATATTTCTAGCAATCTTGATCATATTTCCAGCAATCTTGATAATATTTCTAGCAATCTTGATCATATTTCCAACAGTCGAGGAACTAAATACAAAAGAAAAAAACTTATTCTTAACCCAGAACACAGAGATAACTGCATTAACGTCTTTGATCAATGCTATAAGAACTACCAGCCAGGTGACTCACCAAAATTTAACAATGGTTTAATGGCCACCATTGAGAACTTGCTCACAGATCATGTGAATATAAAAAGAGGACATAAATCTTCCACCATAAACGACAACAAACACCATCATGAGTACTATAATGATCCACAACTACGCAGTTTAACACATGCAACTGTGGGAAGACTGGTAAAGTGTATCGGGAATGCAGAACCCCAAACTTACTCAGAACTTTCCAAGCTGCACTAACAAATGCATGGAACACAAAATAAGCAGCATGAAACACAAAACAAGTAGTATGAAACACAAAATAAGCAGCATGAAACACAAAACAAGTAGTATGAAACACAAAATAAGCAGCATGAAACACAAAACAAGTAGTATGAAACACAAAATAAGCAGTATGAAACAAAATATGCAGCATGAAACACAAAACAAGTAGTATGAAACACAAAATAAGCAGTATGAAACACAAAATACGCAGTATGAAATACAAAACAAGATGCATGGAACACAAAACAAGCAGCTAGGAAACAGGAATGGGAACCATTTGTAAATGGGCTAAAAAAAAGAGTGGTAACGTTACTCATCCTTTTCCTCTTGAAAAACGTAATTACCTCATAAATAACTGGTACAAAACATCCAGGCATGAAAATCTTCCATCTCATATTAGAGCAAACCTGGAGAGCGACTCTGAAGGCTGAAATTGATTTGTATCACGAGGCAAATTATTGATGAGAGTGATTGTCTCTTCCCTGAGTATGAGATAAACTTAGCATTAAATAAAGGTCGATCAACCACTCCTGGAGAGGACTGTATAGAACTTACGATGTCCTCAGAACTTTATGACAGGTCTCTGATAACTGTTAGTACTGTATAATCTTAGTTATATCGAGTTCTTCCTTCCTGAGCCAAAACTATCTGATACATTTAGATCGATCTCCTTAACTAGTTACCTTCATAAAACATTTGAATGATGCTTGATAGACTTTACTATAGAATCAGACTCCAACTTTCGCCTCATCTATATTGTTTCATGACAGGAAAAAATGTGAGATTTGTTTCACCAACTTTCTCACCGCACACACCTCTAATAGTTTTACCACATTTCTTGATCTAAAATCTGCATTTCATATCGCAAACGTAACTGTTATCCTATATGAACTAACTGGGATGAATATTGGTGGTAACTTAGTTGGATAACAGGTTATCCATCAATAGAGTTTCCTCTGTTCTCTACCAAGGTTTTAGATGCGAGACTGAAGAAATGTCCCTAGGAACACCACAGGGAGGAGTTCTGAGTTCTATTCTATTTTATGTCTTAATGGTCTCCTAAATTCTCTGCCTACGTCGCCCAAACATATAGCTGTAAGCTATGCTGATGACATCATGATCCACACAGCATGCCATAAGAAAATGAATACCATTCATAAGAAAGTTCACATAATATGTAATCGACTAGGCCTCGTCATATCTTCATCTAAAACAAAGATATTGACAAGCAAACGACATCGCCACTCATCTGTAAAAACATTAGATATCTTGGTATTGACGTATCCTTTAATGAATCCATCATATCACAATTAAAGAAATACGAAGATAGGTTAAATACTCTCGAAGGTGTGACTAGCTGGAACCCCAACTATGGTGCCAATGTGAGAATTGTGAGAATAATGTACATAGCCTATATTACTGTAGATCTTTAATTATGCTGCGTTCATGTTGGATAAGGAAAATTCTCTCCGGCTCTTGGAGTTAATGCAAAACGAAGCCCTCAGAATTATTCTTGGCTGTCCTAAAACTACCAAGGTTCTTAATATGAGGAAGGAACTTGGTGTTTCTGGTATCAGCGGAAGGATTATTGAGAATATCACTGTACGTGGCATTAGAATGTTGAGAAATGAACCAGACACTCTCACTATGAATCTTACTAAATGGCTAGAAGTAAATACACACTCATCTAAAGGGGTTGTGAAAACATGCAATTATAATAACTTTAATAACTTGCAGAAACTGTATCACTGTAGACAACAAGAACATTTCACCCCTCCATGGAAATTGTGTTCATTTAATATCACATACCTGCAAGCCCCTCCCAAGAAGCTCATCACTAGTAATTTCTTAAATTACATGCAAAGGCAACTGCCCAAGAAGAAATTTCTTGCTTAACTGTTAATAATTTATCACAAATTATATACACTGATATATCTAAGTAAAAGTCTACTGTTAGGGCTGCATCTGCTCTTGTTGCTACTTCTCTAGATAAGAACTATAGAAACTATGCTGAGTTAGGCATAAGAATTAACAACTGGGCGTCTACACTGTCAACTGAATTGTTTGTCATCTAAGTGGAACTAAAGTTAATTTATGACTCTGAGCTTGACTCCTTAATCATTACTGTTTCTGTGCTACCAATGATTAAGTTATCAGGGCAAGCTATACCACAAGTGCAAAAATTGTCATTTAAAAAACACAGAAGCGAAATCTAAACCTGGATACAACACTACACATCTACCATCACTACACTACAACAATACACATCTACCATCAGTACACTACAACACCACACATCTACCATTATTAAACTCCAACACTACACATCTACCATCACTACACTACACATCTACCATCACTACACTACATATCTACCATCACTACAGTACAACACTACACATCTACCATCACTACACTACACATCTACCATCACTACACTACACATCTACCATCACTACACTACAGTACTACACATCTACCATCACTACACGACACAAGATCCTTGATTAACAACATACAGATGCCAGGTATAGATGTTAAAAATCAGAGAAAGGGGCATTGTTGCACAACTCTTATGAAATTCTTCAAACACTGAATTACTCCTTCATGATAAAGTTGGTAAATTAGCCATAGAATATCATAGGAATATTGTTAGAAGCCTATGGTAACATGAACGTAGATAAGTATGTTTATGGAGCAACTTGTAATGTGAACAGACTGACTGATGCTGTAGTGGCCAATCTTAGGTATAGTTACAAATATTAACTGATGTTGTAGTAGCCAGGCTTAGGCTTGGCTAAAAGTAATGACTGACATTGTAGTAGCCTGGCTCAGGATTGATTATAAGTACTGATTGTTGTTGTAGTAGTCCGACTTAGGCTTGGTTACAAGTACTTCTGGTAGTTTGGCTGCCACACAGATGATGATCAAACTAAGTGCCAAATATGTGGTCAGCTCTATGGTCGCTTTCTTGAACACTATGTGCTTTATTGTCCACTTATTGGGGAATAAAGAGATAGTATAATAACCTGTGTGATATGTCAAGCATTTATTAATGAAAATAAAATGCCAGACATATTAAGTATCCTAAATTTTAGTGCTACATATAAGACCAATTGTAAATATAAATCTAGATGTACTCATGTTAACCTTTTTGAGGACCTACTTCCTAGGCCTCTTGTGCATCCTTATTCTTTTGCGCTACCGTCCACATGATAGACATGGGGCGTACAATAAACTAGCCACTTTGGAGACAAAGTCAAATCAGTCACACTTCGTTAAGCCCCGGTACACATCAAGAAATATCTCTAGATAATGCTAATACGCCTAATTCTCCACTATCTACCCGTACCTCCTGTCATTAACGTCTTAATCTAACTTGCTTAAACTCCGGCAGACAGATTCCAGATGGAGGACCTTCATATTTTGCAGGAGATCGACTCAATCAACGTCAGACTTGACAAGCTCAAGAAGCGTCAGGTGTATGGTACGCAACTTACCTAAAGGAAGATAACCCATCCCAGGCGATCAACACAGCAGACTATGTGATCTGTGAACCCTCACACTGAACCCTCTAGGATGACCTTACAACACATAGAACGACCTTGCAACACAGATGACGACCTTGCAACACAGAGGACGATCTTGTAACACAGAGGACGACCTTGCAACACATATGACCTTGCAACACAGATGACGACCTTGCAACACAAATGACGACCTTGCAACACAGATGACGACATTGCAACACAGATGACGACCTTGCAACACAGAGGACGCCCTTGCAACACAGATGACGCCCTTGCAACACAGAGGACGCCCTTGCAACACAGAGGACGACCTTGCAACACAGAGGACGACCTTTCAACACAGATGACGACCTTGCAACGCAGTGGACGACCTTGAAACACAGATGACGTCTATGCAACACACTATGGTAACACCTGAACCAAGTTTAGCACAAAATAGATCAATCCCTCACTTGCGAACCACCTGAACACCTGCGCACCTGAGAATCTAAACACTTGTGCACCTGCGCACCTGAGCATCTAAACACTTGTACACCTGCGCACTCAGCCTCGCGCCCGCAAGTTCTCCTGAGGTGCGACCTTCTACCACAAGGAAGTCCATCTCATATAAAAGCAAAGTATACTCACACCTGCTGCACCAGTATACATGCAGACACCTGTCATGTATACACGTGTATAAGTGGCGGGCAGTGTGAACCAAGCATTCCACTTACCAAGTGCATCTCTAAAGTGGTTGGGCCACTTATCTTTTTCTCCTCTTCCTCCTCCTCCTTAACAGGCCTCTGTATTTAATTCGTTCTTTCGAGGAAGAGGGAAGGAATAGGGAAGAGGGAAGGGATAGGGAAGAGGGAAGGGATAGGGAAGAGTAAAAAGAGTAGGAAAAGGAAAGAAGAAAGGGATAGGGAAAGAATAGGGAAGAGGGAAGGGATACGGAAGATGGAAGAAATGGGAAGGTTAAGGAATAAAACAGTGATAAGTGTGGAGAGCGTGAGCTGTGAGAATAAGACAGATAGACGAGGAGGAGGAGAAGGAGAAGTAGGAGGAGGAAGAGGAGAGGGAGAGGTTAAAAGTTGGGAGAGTTTAGTGGAGGGAGAGGGGAGAAGAGGGAGAGGGGAGAAGAGGGAGGGGGAGAAGAGGGAGGGGGAAAGAGGGAAGAGGTGACAGTTCGTATAATAATATCAATAATAATAATAATAATAATAATAATAATAATAATAATAATAATAATAATAATAATAATAATAATAATAATAATAATAATAATAATAATAATAATAATAATAATAATAATAATAAATAACGTCTACAATAATTTCCCCCAAATTAAGACTTACTCAATAATCAATAAAAAAAATAATCCGCATGAAATCCACTATAAATCCGGATGGCTGCCAGACGGAGCCGGATTCATCGCCATAGAAAACGCAATGTGTTGCATTAGTGATGATTAATAACTGCGTTAAAATTCCCCAAGTTTACCTTTCTTCTCACTTTTTTTTTCTCCTTGCTAGCGCTCAGAAAATGCAACGCGTTGATTTATGCTTCTTGATGGACCTCAGCGTCGGGGAAATTTGTGCCAAGATGAATTTTCATATGATGGTAAAAATACGGAGAGTCGTTTTTGGTGAGGGGAAGATTTTGCACTCACCGACGTGTGTCTGCGAGGGGTCGAGGCATGTGCCTACTTGGTCCAAACCTCTTGAACTTCATTGACTATGAGTGTTAATTTCTGGCCTGTTGAGCGCTGTCATATCTAAACATTAAACTATGTAATGCTGAATTATCCTGATACTGCAGCCGTTTTTCAACATGTTAGCTACAACAATCATAATATTAATTGGGAAGCTGCTGTCACCATCAATCACAAATCACACTACAAACACAAAATCATACAATCTGCCGTCATAGCTACCACCCCTAGTTTTAACATCTCACCCTCTAAAAGTACTGGTCATTCCAGCACCCAACCTAATACAGAACGCCAGCACAAGATTGAGAATTACCTGGCACAGAGGAACCTACTACCCAAATTTTAGGCTTTACTTGAAGACCTGTGATCTCACTCCTTGACCTGTCTTCTCACTCACTGACCTGACATTCCATGCTCACATGCACGGTTGAGAGGCGCAACCTCCCCATAAATTCATGTTCTCCTTTCACTCGTGTATCAGCTGAAGAGGACCCCAGCAGGGGGTCGAAATAAACAGATCAATTAATTTACTGAGTTTCTGTCTCCACCCTTGAGAAGTTTGGTGATTCTTCTTCACCTGTAGAGGGAGTGTCTCTCTCTCTCTCTTTAGCTTACATTTCTTTTCTTTTTACCTTATTGAGTATACTTCTAATGCCACAGAGTTGATTCTTTCTAGACATTGGTTCAGATCTATGTTATTCGAAATATCTTCCCATCATATTTAATCGAGGAGATGTATTTACATTTATCTCACTTGATGTTTTTGTTGACGTTTAGTGTAAACATCTCCATGACTGTTTACGTTCTGCCAGTCAGGGGACCTGTGTAGGCAGCTCTGAACTTTGACCAGACCTGGGACAGTATCTGGTTGCGAATCTTTTCACTTTTTCAAACTTTTGAACATGCTTAGTCAGAAGGGATGGAGCTCAAAGCTGGTGCTGTGTATTCTAAGCTGGACCTGACGGACATTGAGTTTTAAGAGAATTATTGTAAGGAATCTTGATGGCTGTGATGAGATTTGTTAGGCTTGTTTGAACCAGCACACCTCTGGTGGCTGGGTATGTTTACCTTATTGTGCTTTATTGTGTAAAATGTATGTGTGCATGCGTGTATTTATGTATATATGTGTGTACGCATGTATGTATGTATGCGTGTATATAAGTATGTATGTATGAACGTATGTATTAAAAGTTCAATAATGTTAATTTCGAACTTATACATTGTAAATAATAAAAAAATATATTTTTGTTATAATAATAATAATAAAAATAATACATCATTATCATCATTGGTTTTGGATGAAATGGAAGACAAGTACGACCATGGTGCGACAAATACGACCATGGTGCGACAAGTACGACCATGGTGCGACAAGTACGACTATGGTGCGACAAGTACGACCATGGTGCGATAACGCACAAAATGCATTCAGATGGAATAAGAGGAAAAGTGGGCGGAGGTATTTTTAACTTTCTAGGAAACAATGAAAGCACTAACAGTCAACAGAGTCAGTGGCTGTCACGGTGAAAAAGCTGTGTTCCCCAGAGCACAGCACTCGCCCTCATCATTGACCTCGTCTATGTGTCTGACATAGAAAGGGACATAAATTATAGCAGACGATACTAGAATTTGCAGGTGAGTGACATCCATCAAGAAGAAAATAAATCTCCCAGCTGATATAAGCCAAGTCGTCCAGTGGGTCGTTGCTAGCAACACGGTGTCCAGTGGGTCGTTGCTAGCAACACGGTGTCCAGTGGGTCGCTGCTAGCAACACGGTGTCCAGTGGGTCGTTGCTAGCAACACGGTGTTCAGTGGGTCGTTGCTAGCAACACGGTGTCCAGTGGGTCGTTGCTAGCAACACGGTGTCCAGTGGGTCGTTGCTAGCAACACGGTGTCCAGTGGGTCGTTGCTAGCAACACGGTGTCCAGTGGGTCGCTGCTAGCAACACGGTGTCCAGTGGGTCGCTGCTAGCAACACGGTGTCCAGTGGGTCGCTGCTAGCAACACGGTGTTCAGTGGGTCGCTACTAGCAACACGGTGTCCAGTGGGTCGCTACTAGCAACACGGTGTTCAGTGGGTCGCTACTAGCAACACGGTGTCCAGTGAGCGCAAATTTCAGTTACTCCATGTGGAGAAAACATTAAAATAAATCTAAACCGGATTATAAAAACTAATTCTAACCGATCAGTAGATATGTGGGGCTGCAGGCTACCAACAACAACAACCTGGTTGACCAGGCAGAGACCAGACGAACCTGGCCTATGGCTGAGCTCCGGGACTAGAAAAACTCTCGGAACTCATCAAAGGTATAAAGGTAATAGTGATAATGTCAAGAGGACCACAGAAGTGTCATTATCAGAACTGAAAAGAGAGAGCTGAACGCATGACGTAGAACTACGCCAGTGACCCTTACCTCTGTAACGTAATTCTACGCCAGGAACAGTGAGTGTGTTAATGGTGTCTCATCATGGAGATGAAATGAGATCTTAATGGTTCCTAGAAGTAGCTTACACATGTTGGCTATTAGGAAGGTGAGATGAAAATAATAGGACAGATAATGGGAATTTTTAAACAAGATGGCAATTGATTTTCTTCAGTCACTTGTTGCCTCTAGGCTAGAATATTGCTGCATATTAGCAACCCCCTTTAAGATGGGCGAAATTGCAGACCTAGAGAATGTTCAGAGAACCTTCACTGCAAGTATTAATTCCGTCAAGCACTTAAATTTCAGGGAACATTTCAAGTCCCTCGGCCCGTCCCTTGGCCCGTCCCTTGGCCCGTCCCTTGGAACGCAGGTCTGAAAGATACATCATGAATTACACTTAGAAAATCTTAGATGGACTGGTCCCAAGTCTTCATACAAAGCCAAGATTGCCATGAGTAACCTAAGAGAAAGCACAAAAGATGAAGGGGCCCAAACTCATAGTTTGATTACCAACACACTTCTTAAGTGTCTTTAAGAGGGAAATTGATAAAGTCATCAAGTCAGTTCCTGATTAGACGGGTTGTGGTTTGTACGTTGGACTGCGTGCGGCCAACAGAAACAACCTGGTTGATCAGGCCTTGATCGACCAGGAGTCCTGGTGTGAAACCGGGGGCGGGGGAGGCATTGATCCAGAAAATATCCTTGAAGTATCCATCAGGTATCCTTCAGGTATCCATCAGGTATCCTTCAGGTATCCTTCAGGTATCCTTCAGGTATCCATCAGGTATCCTTCAGGTATCCAGGTATCGTCATCATATTTCCTGCCTGCCTATGTGAAATATCTTACAAGAAAGCAGTGTCATATACAGCATACCATATTATATACACACAAGAACTCACTCTAAATCTAGCCAATTGATTTTTCTATGGACATGTTTATGAAAATTGAATCACAAGAAGATCACTGACTCCACACACTTTATCATAGTAGGAGAGAGAGAGAGAGAGAGAGAGAGAGAGAGAGAGAGAGAGAGAGAGAGAGAGAGAGAGAGAGAGAGAGAGAGAGAGAGAGAGAGAGAGAGAGAGAGAGAGAGAGAGAGAGAGAGAGAGAGAGAGAGAGAGAATAATACTCGTTCGTAAGTCTACTTTTGTTGACATTTCTGTAAACATTTTATTCAATTTAATGGGTCCCAACATTCCCTTGTTCAGGTTTACATATATAACATTCCCAACAGTTTCTATGTTACTAGTTACTACGGTACCATCACTGTGGTGACACTAGTTACTACTACACCATCACTACAGTGATGGTGTAGTAGTAACTAGTGTCACAGTGATGGTACAATAGTAACTAGTGTCACTACAGTGATGGTGTAGTGTCACTACAGTGATGGTATAGTAGTAACTAGTGTCACTGTAGTGACACTGGTTACTACTACACCATCACTGTAGTGACATCATAGTTGAGACTTGGTAACGAATGTTTGTAATGTTTCATGAATATAAAAAAGTTATACCTTTTTTGTGTCCAAAGATTTTTTATGATTTTAATGAGTATTGTTTAGAAAGTGGTGTGAGAGGTTGGGGCTAAAGTTTACTGTTGAAAACGGGTAAAGTTTACTGTTGAAAACGGGTAAAGTTTTCTGTTGAAAACGGATAAAGTTTACTGTTGAAAACGGGTAAAGTTTACTGTTGAAAACGGGAAAAGTTTACTGTTGAAAACAGGTAAAGTTTCCTGTTGAAAACGGTAAAAGTCTTCTGTTTCATATTCTGGAAGGAATAAACGTTCATGGGTTTCATGAACAATTGTGAGTCAATAACGTCTTTGGATGAGTTATAAGATGAAGGATCAGAAACCATTTGTTGTTACGTCTCATAATTTTGGTAATAGGAATATCCTGTTGGGGAGCTTTATAATTTAGCTGCCTCTCAAGTTAATGTTGTAATATTTTGTGCGGTTTTCTGAGAGCAAAGAGCAAGGAAGGAAGGAAGGAAGGAAAGAAGGAGAGGAGGGGTAGAAAGAGGGTAGTGGAAATAGTTACTACGTCACCAATATTATCAATTATCATTATCTCTGTTTGTTATTAAACTATATGTATATATATATATATATATATATATATATATATATATATATATATATATATATATATATATATATACATATATATATATATATATATATATATATATATATATATATATATATATATATATATATATATATATATATATATATATATATATATATATTTTTATTATTACACATCGGCCGATTCCCACCAAGGCAGGGTGGCCCGAAAAAGAAAAACTTTCACCATCATTCACTCCATCACTGTCTTGCCAGAGGGGTGCTTTACACTACAGTTATAAAACTGCAACATTAACACCCCTCCTTCAGAGTGCCGGCACTGTACTTCCCATCTCCAGAACTCAAGTCCGGCCTGCCGGTTTCCTGAATCCCTTCATAAATGTTACTTTGCTCACACTCCAACAGCACGTCAAGTATTAAAACCATGTGCCTCCATTCACTCCTATCAAATACGCTCACACATGCTTGCTGGAAGTCCAAGCCCTCGCACACAAAACTTCCTTTACCCCCTCCATCCAACCTTTCCTAGGCCGACCCCTACCCCGCCTTCCCTCCACTACAGATTTATACACTCTCGAAGTCACTCTGTCTCGTTCCATTCTCTCTACATGTCCAAACCACCTCAACAACCCCTCCTCAGCTCTCTGTATATATTTATATATATATATATATATATATATATATATATATATATATATATATATATATATATATATATATATATATATATATATGGGACTACACCTGTGCTGCCACATTGGCAGACACCTACCTGCCACACTCCTTAGCCGAAGGGGGTGGAGCTGCCAGCCACAGGGAGACCCAGAAGACCCGCAAATATGAAGACCTTCCCTCTTGCTATAACTTCATCCCAATAGGGTCGGAGACCCTTGGAGCATGGGGCAAGTGTGCTCTAAAGTTTCTCAAGGAGCTGGGTGAAAAACTCATCATAGAAACCAAGGACCACAGGGCGACCAGCTTCCTCTTTCAAAGACTCAGTGTTGCGATCCAGAGAGAAAATGCCTGCAGTATTCTGGGCACGCGGCCCACTACCGGGGAGCTGGACGAAGTATTTGACATGTAGCTCTGAGTTGTCATCTATGTTGTTTTAATCACTATTGTATTCTTGTTAATGTATTTTGACAATGTATTGTATCTTGAAATAAATTTTATATATATTTAATAAAAGATGGGTGGTAGGGAAGTGGAATATTCAAATGGCTTCAGAAAGACATCTAAATATTCTTCCTTGAAGCCTTTTATCCACTTCTCCGAGGCTATGGGACCCACAATTTACACCAGAGGTGGACCCCATTTTATATAATATATATATATATATATATATATATATATATATATATATATATATATATATATATATATATATATGTATATATATATATATATATATATATATATATATATATATATATATATATATATATATATATATATATATATATATATATATATATATTATAATATATATATGAGTGACTTTGGCCCAACATTATATTGCATTACTGGCCTTCCTACATATTATATATATATATATATATATATATATATATATATATATATATATATATATATATATATATATATATATATATATATATATATATTATATATATATATATATATATATATATATATATATATATATATATATATATATATATATATATATATATATATATATTATTATTTTTTTTATTAACACATCGGCCGATTCCCACCAAGGCAGGGTGGCCCGAAAAGAAAAACTTTCATCATCATTCACTCCATCACTGTCTTGCCAGAAGGGTGCTTTACACTACAGTTATAAAACTGCAACATTAACACCCCTCCTTCAGAGTGCCGGCACTGTACTTCCCATCTCCAGAACTCAAGTCCGGCCTGCCGGTTTCCTGAATCCCTTCATAAATGTTACTTTGCTCACACTCCAACAGCACGTCAAGTATTAAAACCATATGC
Organism: Cherax destructor; assembly: GCA_009830355.1. NCBI lineage: Eukaryota > Metazoa > Arthropoda > Malacostraca > Decapoda > Parastacidae > Cherax > Cherax destructor. Next base: position 31,774 of record WNWK01004276.1, on the reverse strand, counting down.
CTCCATTCACTCCTATCAAATACGCTCACACATGCTTGCTGGAAGTCCAAGCCCTCGCACACAAAACTTCCTTTACCCCCTCCCTCCAACCTTTCCTAGGCCGACCCCTACCCCGCCTTCCCTCCACTACAGATTTATACACTCTCGAAGTCACTCTGTCTCGTTCCATTCGCTCTACATGTCCAAACCACCTCAACAACCCCCCCTCAGCTCTCTGGACAATCGTTTTGGTAATCCCGCACCTCCTCCTAATTTCCAAACTCCGAATTCTCTGCATTATATTCACACCACACATTGACCTCAGACATGACATCTCCACTGCCTCCAGCCTTCTCCTCGTTGCAACATTCATCACCCATGCTTCACACCCATATAAGAGCGTTGGTATAACTATACTCTCATACATTCCCTCTTTACTTCCATGGACAAGGTTCTTTGTCTCCACAGACTCCGAAGTGCTCCACTCACCCTTTTCCCCCATCAATTCTATGATTCACCTCATCCTTCATAGACCCATCCGCCGACATGTCCACTCCCAAATATCTGAATACATTCACCTCCTCCATACTCTCTCCCTCCAATCTGATATCCAATCTTTCGTCACCTATTCTTTTTGTTATCCTCATCACCTTACTCTTTCCTATATTCACTTTCAATTTTCTTCTTTTACACACCCTACCAAATTCATCCACCAACCTCTGCAGCTTCTCTTCAGAATCTCCCAAAGCACAGTGTCATCAGCAAAAGCAACTGTGACAACTCCCACTTTGTATTTGCTTCTTTATCTTTTAGCCCAACACCTCTTGCCAAGACCCTCGCATTCACTTCTCTTACAACCCCATCTATAAACATATTGAACAACCACGGTGACATCACACATCCTTGTCTAAGGCCCACTTTTACTGGGAAATAGTCCCTTCCCTCCTACACACTCCGACCTGAGCCTCACTATCCTCATAAAAACTCTTCACTGCTTTCAGTAACCTTCCTCCTATTCCATACACCTGCAACATCTGCCACATTGCCCCCTATCTACCCTATCATACGCCTTTTCCAAATCCATAAATGCCACAAAACATCTTTACCCTTATCCAAATACTGTTCACCTATATGTTTCACTGTAAACACTTGGTCTACACACCCCTACCTTTCCTAAAGCCCCTTGTTCATCTGCTATCCTGCTTTCTGTTTTACTCTTAATTCTTTCAATAATAACTCTACCATACACTTTACCAGGTACACTCAACAGACTTATTCCCTATAATTTTTGCACTCTCTTTTGTCCCCTTTGCCTTTATACAAAGGAACAATACATGCTCTCTGCCAATCCCTAGGTACCTTACCCTCTTCCATACATTTATTAAATAATAGCACCAACCACTCCAAAATTATATCCCCACCTGCTTTTAACATTTCTATCTTTATCCCATCAATCCCAGCTGCCTTACCCCCTTTCATTCTACCCACTGCCTCACGAACTTCCCTACAACCACAACTGGCTCTTCCACACTCCTACAAGATGTTATTCCTCCTTGCCCTACACACGAAATCACAGCTTCCCTGTCTTCATCAACATTTAACAAATCCTCAAAATATTCTCTCCATCTTCCTGATACCTCTAACTCTCCATTTAATAACTCTCCTCTCCTATTTTTAACTGTCAAATCCATTTGTTCTCTAGGCTTCCTCAACTTATTAATCTCATTCCAAAACTTTTTCTTATTTTCAACAAAATTTGCTGATAACATCTCACCCACTCTCTCATCTGCTCTCTTTTTACATTGCTTCACCACTCTTTTAACCTCTCTTTTTCTCTCCATATACTCTTCCCTCCTTGCATCACTTCTATATATATATATATATATATATAATATGTAGGGGAAGGCCAGTAATGCAATATAATGTTGGGCCAAAGTCACTCATTTAGAAAAAGCAGCCTGTTAGTTCAGTCATCTGGAATCTACCTGGAGGGTGTTCTGGGGGTAACGCCCCCCGTGGCCCGGTCCTCGACCAGGTCTCCCGGTAGATCAGGGCCTGATCAACCAGGCTGTTACTGCAAACCACAAATCACAGTCCAGCTGGTCGGGCACTGACTTTAAGAACCAATCCAGTTCCTGAAAGACAACCAGGGGTCTCTTGGTAATTCCCCTTATGTATGATGGGAGGCTATTAAACAGTCTTGGTCCACGGACACTTACTGTGTCCGTGCTTTTCATCTTAGGTGTGTTGCATCATCTGCGGAGTCTTTAGGTTTCGTAGGGAATGATTTATGTGTGCAGATTTGGGACCAGTCCCAAACGTTCCTAGTAATTAAGGTGCTTGACTGTACTAGTACATGCACTGAAGGTTCTCTGTACATTCTCTAAATCTGCAATTTCACCTGCCTTAATTGGGGCTTTTAGAGTACAGCAGAATGCCAGCCTTGATAGAGAATAAGTGACTTAAAAAAAGTCCTTCCCATTAGTTTATCGCTCTATTGTGTGGTTAGAATTATTTTTATACGCCTTTCTAGCTTTTATTTCTTCAAGTTTTTCATAACGGAGCAACTGAAATTTGTCCTCATTGAACTTCATATTGTTTTCCGCGGCCCATTGGAAAATTTAGTTTATATCAACTTGGAGATTTACCATGTCCTCAGTGGATGAGTCTCATGCAGATTTTAGTATCGTTTGCAACAGAAGACACTGTGCTATGGTTTACATCTTTATCTATGTGGCATACAAAGAGTATGTTACATTTTATTCGGCGTATGTACACACACCCATGTAGGCTGCCTCCCAACCAGCGAGCCAGGTGCTAAAGGTTTAACGGTAAGGGTACCCATCGCTAAGTCAGTACCTTGGTTCAATAACCAATCACAGGTGGGCCTGCCAAGTGCTGATGTGACGTGATTTCACTCACAGTCAGCACTTGCCAGACTCGCACAGCAGCTGGTTGAGCACTGTGCTCTCTCTCTCTCTTTCTCTTTCTCTCAGGCTTTTGTCTTTGCCTTTATCGCCGTGTGGTACACTTATATTTCAACTCCTGTACATAGTGTACATAAGTGAACATAGCTATAAATAATTGGTGAAGGAAAATACAAGTTAAATACTACTGCTTTGTTTATTTTCGGTCCAACCCATTACGACCTGGTCAACAGGCCATATTACCTGTGTTCGTAATAATCTATTTCTGATATAAGGATGAAGAACAGAGCTTTTCACTGTGGTAACCTCCAAGTTAACTCTGTCTACTATCACTCTGTGTATTCTACTGGTTAGAAAGTTAAACATACATCTGCCCAATTTTTAAGTTATTCCTTTAGCACACATTTTGTGCTCTATTACACCGTATACTACGTCTGCGTTCTGTTTGTCCTCCAGTGCATACAAGAGGCAGGAGTGACCTGCTATAAACCCATGCGGCCCTGGATAGCGTAAGTGATGGGTTTCATATAGAGTGTTCTTGTGAGAAACTTTGGTTCTCCTTTAAAACACTGTAGGATCAAATAAGACAATTTATATCCAGATGTACTCCTCTTAACCCTTCTGAGTATCCATATACTCATGCACTACCCTCCACAGGCTGGATATGGAATTGACCTTAAGCTAGTAGCTACCATCAAAACGATGGATGGCGGGGTACAGTAAAGCAGCTACTGCCATTCACACGATGGAAGTGCAATTTGCAATAAACTCGTCTCTCTGGCAGCAAAATCTTAAAAAATGAACTGGCTATGTAATTTTGGTGTATGTAACCAGTTTGTGAAAGACACTTGTCGATAAGACACTTGGCATGTTTAGTGTTTGTGTGTTTGTAGTTACTAAGTGTGTGTGTGTGTACTCACCTAATTGTGGTTACAGGGGGTCGAGTCACAGCTACTGGTCCCGCCTCTTCACACGTCGCCACTATGTCCACTCTCTCCCTGCTCCATGAGCTTTATCATACCTCTTCCTAAAGCTATGTATTGATCCTGCCCCCACTACATCACTCGCCAAACTATTCCGCTTCATGACTACTCTGTGCCCAAAGAAATACTTCCTAACATCCCTGTGACTCATCTGAGTCTTCAACTTCCAACTGTGACCCCTTGTTGCTGTGTCTCATCTCTGGAACTTCCTGTCCCTATCCACCTTGTCAATTCCTCTCAGTATTTTATATGTCGTTATCATGTTCTCCCTATCCCTCCTGTCCTTCAGTGTCTTTAGGTCGATTTCCCTTAACCTCTCCTCGTAGGACATACCCCTTAGTTCTGGGACTAGTCTTGTTGCAAATCTTAACACTTTCTCTAATTTCTTGACTTATTTGACCAGGTGTGGGTTTCAAACTGGTGCTGCATACTCCAGTATGGGCCTGACGTACACGGTGTACAGAGTCTGGAACGATTTCTTACTGAGATGTTGGAACGTTATTCCTAGGTTTGCGAGGCGCCCATATGCTGCAGCAGTTATCTGGTTGATGTGCGCCTCAGGAGATGTGCTCGGTATTATACTCAGCCCAAAGATACTTTTCCTTGAGTGAGGTTTGCTGTCTTCGGCCCCCTAGACTGTACTCTGTCTACGGTCTTCTTTGCCCTTCCCCAATCTTCATGACTCTGCACTTGGTTAAACTCCAGTAGCCAGTTGCTGGACCAGGCTTGCAGCCTGTACAGATCCCTCTGTAGTCCTGTCTGATTCTCATCCGATTGAATTCTCCTCATTAACTTCCCATCGTGTGCAAACAGGGACACTTCTGAGTCTATCCCTTCCGTCATGTCATTCACATATAACAGAAACAGCACCGGTCCTAGGACTGACCCTTGTGACACCCCGCTTGTCACAGGCGCCCACTCTGACACCTCCTCACGTACCATCACTCGTTGTTTCCTTCCTGACAGGTATTCTCTGATCCATTGCAGTGCCTTTCCTGTTTTTCCTGCCTGCTCCTCTAGCTTTTGCAATAATCTTTTGTGGGGAATTGTGTCGAAAGCCTCCTTACAGTCCAAGAAAATGCAGTCTGCCCACCTCTCCTGTAGGTTTGTGACACAGGATTTTCCCTCTCTGAAACCGTGCTGGTTATCGTGAATAAGCTGACAAACTTATCCTGTGTGTGCGTGTAGTCACCTAGTTGTGGTTGCAGGGGTCGATTCATAGCTCCTGGCCCCGCCTCTTCACTGGTGTATTCACCTAATTGTACTCACCTAATTGTGGTTGCAGGGGTCGAGACTCAGCTCCTGGCCCCGCCTCTTCGCTGTCCGCTACTGGGTCTCTGCTCTCCCTGCTCCATGAGCTTTATCATACCTTGTCTTAAAATTATGTATGGTTCCTGCCTCCACTATATCTTTCTCTAGACTATTCCATTTCCTGACCACTCTATGGCTGAAGAAATGCTTCCTAACATCCCTTTGACTCATCTGAGTCTTCAGCTTCCAATTGTGTTCCCTTGTTTCTGTGTTCCCTCTCTGGAACATCCTGTCACTGTCTACCTTGTCAATTCCTCTCATTATCTTGTATGTCCTTATCATATCATCCCCATATCTCCTGTCCTCCAGTGTCGTCAGGTCGATTTCTCTTAACCTCTCCTCGTAGAACATATGTGTGAGTGTGTGTGTGTACTCACCTAATTACGGTTGCAGGGGTCGATACTCAGCTCCTGGCCCCGCCTCTTCACTGATCGCTACTGGGTCCCTTCTCTCCCTGCTCCTCTGTGTACTCACCTAATTGTGCTCACCTAATTGTGGTTGCAGGGGTCGAGACTCAGCTCCTGGCCCCGCCTCTTCACTGTCCGCTACTGGGTCTCTTCTCTCCCTGCTCCATGAGCTTTATCATACCTCGTCTTAAGGCTATGTATTGTTCCTGACTCCACTATATCATTTGCTAGACTATTCCACTTCCTTACTAGTCTATGGCTGAAGAAATACTTCCTAACATCCCTTTGACTCATCTGAGTCTTCAACTTTCCTTGTCGATTCCCCTCAGTATTTTGTATGTCGTTATCATGTCCCCTCTAACCCTTCTGTCCTCCAGTGTTGCCAGACCTATTTCCCTCAACCTTTCTTCATAGGACAGTCCCCTGAGCTCTGGAACTAACCTTGTCGCAAACCTTTGCACTTTCTCTAATTTCTTGACGTTCTTGACCAGGTGTGGGTTCCAGACTGGTGCTGCATATTCTAGTATGGGCCTGACGTACACGGTGTACAGTGTCTTGAACGATTCCTTGTTAAGGTAACGGAACGCTAATCTTAGGTTTGCCAGTCGCCCATATGCTGCCCCAGTTATCTGGTTGATGTGTGCTTCCGGAGACGTGCTTGGTGTTATACTCACCACAAGGTCTTTCTCCTTTAACGAGGCTTGCAGCCTTTGTCCAGCTAGCCTGTACTTTGTCAGTGGTCTTCTTTGCCCTTCCCCGATCTTCATGACTTTGCATTTGGTGGGATTAAATTCGAGAAGCCAGTTGCTAGACCAGATGTCAAGCTTGTCCAGGTCTCTTTGAAGTCCTGCTTGGTCCTCATCCGATTTGATTCTCCTCATTAATTTCACATCATCTGCGAACAGAGACACTTCTGAGTCTATCCCGTCCATCATGTCATTCACATATACCAAGAATAGCACTGGTCGTCATAGGCGCCCACTGGGATACCTCGTCACGCATAATGACCCGTTGTTGCCTCCCTGTCAGGTATTCCCTGATCCATTCCAGTGCCCTTCCTGTTATACACGCTTGGTCTTCCAGCTTCTTCACTAATCTCATATGGGGAACTGTGTCGAAGGCCTTCCTGCAGTCCAGGAAAATGCAATCAACCCACTCTTCTCTCTCGTGTCTTACCTCTGTTACTTTGTCGTAGAACTCCAGGAGGTTTGTTACACAGGATTTGCCTTCCATGAATCCGTGCTGTCTGGCGTTGATTATCCGGTGCCGTTCCAGATGCTCCACCACTCTTTTCCTTATGATTTTCTCTATGACTTTGCACACTATGCACGTAAGTGACACTGGTTTATAGTTTAGTGCCTTTTTTCTGTCTCCTTTCTTAAAAATGGGGACTACGTTGGCCTTTTTCCATACCTCAGGTAGCTCCCCAGTTTCAAGAGATGTGTTAAATATTGTGGTAAGTGGCACACAGAGCATCTCTGCTCCCTCCCGAAGGACCCACGGGAAGATATTGTCCGGACCCATCGCCTTTGAGGTGACAAGGTCACTGAGCAACTGCTTCACCTCCTCCTCAGTTGTGTGTATGCCATCCAACCCTTGATATATTCCTTGTTGGTGTCCCGCTTTGTCCTGTCTACCCAGCTGCCTTCCCTCCTCCACTGTGAATACCTCCTTAAACATCGAGTTGAACACCTCACATACCTCTTGGTCGTTTCTTGGGAGTTCCCCATCGTTTTTCCTCAGCCTTATCACCTTATCTTTGACTGTTGTCTTCCTTCTGATGTGACTGTACATCAGTTTCGGGTCAGACTTGACTTTCGATGCTATGTCATTTTTGTGTGTATGTGTGTGTGTGTTTGGCTATATATAACAACAACAACAACAACAACAGGCCTCCAGAACATCGCTAAAAACAAGGAAGGAATCATGTCGTATTTTCTTACAAAATTCAATACCAGGTGTATTAAACGATAGCTGAAGGGAAGAAGAGAGAGAGAGAGAGAGAGAGAGAGAGAGAGAGAGAGAGAGAGAGAGAGAGAGAGAGAGAGAGAGAGAGAGAGAGCAGGAGGACGGGTGTTCACCTCTTCCCCTCGTCTCCTATGCTTTCCCTCACTTCCCTAGCGACCCCTCACTCTCTGACCTGACATATGACACATGTGACCCCTGACTCCTACATTCCCTTTCTCAGCCATCACCTCTCTCACATACTCTCCCCTCGCTCTCCCTTCACTCTCTCCCCTTCCTCTCCTTTCACTCTCCGTCTCACTCTCCCCGTCAGTCTCACTCTCCCCGTCAATCTCACTCTCCCCGTCAGTCTCACTCTCCCCCTCAGTCTCACTCTCCCCCTTACTGAGTCTCCCTCCCCTCACTCAGTCTCCCTCTTTCCTCACTGAGTCTCACTCCCCTCACTCAGTCTCACTTTCCCCCTCACTCAGTCTCACTCTTCCCTCACTCAGCCTCACTCCCCTCACTCAGTCCCACTCTCCCCCTCACTCAGTCCCACTCTCCCCCTCACTCAGTGTCAATCTCCCCTGACTCAGTCTCACTCTCCCCCTCACTCAGTCTCACTCTCCCCCTCACTCAGTCTCACTCCCCTCACTCAGTCTCATTTTCCCCTCAGTCTCATTCTCCCCTCATTCAGTCTCACTCCCCTCACACATTCTCACTCTCCCCCTCAGTCTCACTCCCCTCACTCAGTCTCACTCTCCCCCTCAATCTCACTCCCCTCATTCAGTCTCACTCTCTCCTCAGACATGTTTCGCTCACGGAATCATCAGCGATGTTTAACGGAAATGGAAATTAACTGAATTTGATTAACATCCAAATTAACTGTGAACTGAATGTTATTTTTGTAATATAAGAAGAGTTATTAATCTGTCTGTCTGTCTGTCTTGCTCTCTCTGTCTCTGTCTGTCTAGCTGTCTCTATCTCTCTCTCTCTCTCTCTCTTTCTCTCTCTCTCTCTCTCTCTCTCTCTCTTCTCTCTCTCTTCTCTCTCTCTCTCTCTCTCTCTCTCTCCGTATGCCATGCGTGTCGTAAGAGTCGACTAAAATGCCTGGAGCAAGGTGCTAGTAACCCCTTCTCCTGTACACATTACTGAATGTAGAAAGAAGATTTTAAAGCTGTGATGTTAGAATGTGCGAGGATGTTGCGCAGGTGGTGAGACTGATGACAGAGTTGTGAATGTTGTGAATGAAAAGAAGTTGGATGTTATGGCTCTAAGCGAAACAAAGCTGAAGTGTGTCTACCTGCCTGGTGTCTACCTGCCTGGTGTCTACCTGCCTGGTGTCTACCTGCCTGGTGTCTACCTGCCTGGTGTCTACCTACCTGGTGTCTACCTGCCTGGTGTCTACCTGCCTGGTGTCTGCCTGCCTGGTGTCTGCCTGCCTGGTGTCTACCTTCCTGGTGTCTACCTGCGTGGTGTCTGCTTGCCTGGTGTCTACCTACCTGGAGTCTACCAACCTGAAGTCTAAATGTCTGGTGCCTACCTGCCTGGTGTCTACCTGCCTGGTGCCTACCTGCCTGGTGTCTACATGCCTGGAGTCTACCTGTCTGGAGTCTACCAACCTGGAGTCTACCTGCCTGGTGTTTACCTGCCTGGTGTCTACCTGCCTGGTGTCTACCTGCCTGGTGTCTACCTGTCTGGTGTCTACCTGCCTGGTGTCTAC